>JAQQAC010018689.1:1818626-2062900 GCA_029783875.1 Phataginus tricuspis | reverse complement strand
TTAGATTCGTGGTTACCAAAGGTTCAAGGGTTGCTTCTTTACTATCTAAGAATCTAACTTAACTTTCCTGTTAAGTTATTGTGAACGCTGTCTGATGTTTCTTTATCTCTCCCTTCCTATTCTTCCTCCTCCTTTCGTTATATATTAGGTGTTTTATTCTTTGCCTTTAGTTGGTATTTGGATGGTCTGCTTTCTTTGCTATGATTTTATTTTCTCTGGTGACATCTTTTTAGCCTTAGGGACGCTTCCCTCTAGAGCAGTTCATTTAAGATATCCTGTAGTGGTGGTTTATGAGAGGCAAACTCTCTCAACTTTCGTTTGTCTGGAAATTGTTTAATTCCTCCGTCATATTTAAATGATAATCGTGCTGGATACAATATTCTTGCTTCGAGGCCCTTCTGTTTCATTACGTTAAATATATCATGCCATTCTCTTCTGGCCTGTAAGGTTTCTGTTGAGAAGTCTGATGACAGTCTGATGGGTTTTCCTTTGTAGGTGATCTTTTTTCTCTCTCTAGCTGCCTTTAATACTGTCTTTATTTTTGATCTTTGCCATCTTAATTATTATGTGTCTTGGTGTTGTCTTTCTTGGGTCCCTTGTATTGGGAGATCTGTGGGCTTCTGTGGACTGCGAGACTATTTCCTTCCCCAGCGTGGGAAAGTTTTCAGCAACTATTTCTTCAAAGACACTTTCTATCCCTTTTTGTCTCTCTTCTTCCTCTGGTACTCCTATAATGTGAATATTGTTCCGTTTGGATTGGTCACACAGTTCTCTTAATATTCTTTCATTCCTAGGGATCCTTTTATGTCTCTCTGCCTCAGCTTCTCTGTATTCCTGTTCTCTATTTTCTATTCCATTAACAGTCTCTTGCACCTCATCCAGTCTGCTGTTAAGCCCATCGATGGCTTGTCTTATATCTGCAGTCTTTCCTCATTTCCTCCCTCAGCTCTTGCACATTTTTGTGTAGGTCTGTCAACATGGCTATGACTTTTATTCTGAATTCTTTTTCAGGAAGACTGTGCATGTCCATCCCTTCAGATTCTCTCTCAGGAGTTGTCTGGGTCTGGAGCTTTGTCTGTACCATATTCCTCTGTCTTTTCATGGCTATAGAATTGGTTGCTGATAGTTGTCACGTATGTCAGCTGGGCTCTTTATGACTTTAAAAAGGAAAGAGAAGAAAGAAGAGAAAAAAATACTAATAAAAAAGGAAAAAAAAAGAGAAAGAAAGAAAGAAAAGAAAGGGAAGAAAAAACAGCAACACCTAAAAAAAAAAAAAAAACGCCCACCAGGAGTGGATTCTGTGGGGATGCTGTAGGTGGCACTGTTGCTCCACTATTCCAGAGCCGTGGCCGCACTGCTCCTCAGGGCCGTTTGTAGCTCTGGCCGGGGTGGGAACGAATGGGAGGCTGTTGATCTCTGTGGGAGTCCTAAGTGCGGCCACCCTTTCCCAGTCGCCCGCTAAGGGGTCCGAAGCTCCCCAGGACTCCCAGCCTGCTGGGCTGAGTGTACCGGGGTGATGCAGACCTCCGCTGGGCTCCTGTCTCTTTTAGACTGCTGAAAAAGAAGCGCGCGCTGTTCTCCTTTCATTTTTTTTCTTCTCTTTTCTCCTTCCCTGAGCCAGCCGCGAGCAACCAGGCGCGTTCCCACTGAGACCCTGCACCCCCTGTCTCTCCAATCTCCGCTACACCGCGCTCTGTGTGTCCTTGCTCCCAGCGCAGATCGCCGGGGCTGGTTATCTCCCGGGCCTGCACTTCCACTCCCTTCCGGCTCTGAATCCTCTCCTCCCGCTGGTGCGCTGCGTTCAGGGAGTGCTCGGGTCCTGCCGGGTCGCAGCTCTGTTTCTTACCCACCTCGCCGGCTTCCGAGTCCTCTCTGGTGTAGCTGCACATGTGCGCTTTCTTGTGTGTTCTGGTCTCTCTTTTAGGAATAGTTGTATTTGCTGTGTTTTTGTGGATAAATATAATGTTGGCAGGAAATTTCTGCCGCTCCGTTCACGCCGCCATCTTCCCAGAAGTCCCTCTTAACAGAACTTTATGCTTGGTGCTGTATGAAATAAAATAATCCCTGTCCTTATGGGAATTATAATTGATTAATATGGCATAGGCAATCAAATCACAATAATGTAGGACAGAATGTAAATCACAGGGATGAAAGCTACTACTCATTTACAGCTATAATATTCCAGACTGTTTCCATTAATTCCACCTTTTATTTCTAATCCTTCCAGTAACACTGAATAGTAGGAATTATTGTGTTCAGAAATGAAATGAAAGCTCTCAGCCATTAGACAACTAGCCTGTGGTTATTTGACCAAAAAGGGCAAAACAAGGAATAAAATCATTCTATGAGGTGGAGAGACATACACATACACACCCTTGCGAATACTTATATATATATATACATAAAAAGTGGTATATATCTTTGTATTCTACCTATCTATCTGTCTCCCTGCCTGGCCATAGAGGTATAGACAAGTTTGCAGCATAAATTATTATTTTTTAGCTTTTTATTATAGTTTGTGATTTTGAATGTTTTCTTTATAAAATTAAAATTGTAGAAAATTAGAAAATGCATGAATATAAAAGAAAAGCAAATAAAACTTATCTGACAGCATTTCAGAGATAGTCACCATTCACATTCTGGAAAAATTTATTTCTGTCTTAGATACTGTCACACATATACACACATATACATATATGTATATAATTTTTGTGATATAAAAGCGTGGTTGTGTTAGCTACACAACTGAAATATATATAATATACAAGTGCTTTTTCCTTAAAGGTTTTTCATAAGCATTTTTCAGTTATCAAATCAACTTTGAAGACATCATTATTAAAACTTCTATAATATCCCATGTTAATTGTTTTCCCACAATTTATGTAGCTCTTTTCCTTTTGTTCGGTTCTAATTTTTCAGTGTTATACTATTATAACTAATTCTGCATGAAATATCCTTGTACAGTAAATTTGGTTTACAACGGATTGTTTCCTGAGAGTATATTATAAGAACAGAAATTATTCTATTTGTATGAATACCCTTAAGTCTTCAGTCAACCCCTAAATTGATCTGTGTTTAGGTGTGTTTGGTGCTGGAGATTCAGGGAAGCTCTCTTGACAGGCGGAGCTTGAGGATATTTAGCTCAGCAGGCGTTACTTGAACTCATAGTACCAATGGCTCCTTTGGTGTCAGAGGCCATCAGAGTTTTGCTCTAATCAGATGCACTCAGGAGAAGGGCTGTGATTTTCTCTCATCAAGGTGACCATTCACTCCCAGGGCCTTTCCCCTCCATTCCCTGATCCAACCCCTGCGTGAAATCCTCTCTTTCTGTGGAGGACTTCCTTCATTTTGGCTATGCATTCAGCTCCTTGAGTCATCAGACTTAGGTTACATCTTAATTCTTTGCTGCACGTTCATGGATAGGTTAACAGTTTAAGCTTTTGTGTCTGTAGATGAGGATAATAATACCACTGATATCACTGGGTTTTTATTAGGATTAAATGGTGTAATGCATGTAAAACAGTTACTGTCTTACACATTAGTTACAATACATGTCAACTGTTATTATGTTCCTATGTAATGAAGGCTGAAGGGTCAGTCCAACACTTACCCAGGCCTTGGACAGTTCTGGAGCTAAACTATCAGTGACAGGTGAGGAAACAAAGCAGTGGTGGTGTGGAAAGAAGGGACATGAGCCTGTTCATGTCACAGTAAATGGGAAGAATGGAGAGAAACAGAATAGTGCCTTTCATTATTATTTTGTTGGCCAGCCATTGTTTTAACTGCTTTACAGATAAGTTTACCCTACAAATCAAGTACTGTTATTATTCCTGTTTTACAGATGGGAAAATTGAGACAAGTTGAAATTAATTTGTTCTATAATTTGCAGAGAGAAGATAAATATGGTGCATCTCTGCTAGACATTTACAAACAGGGTCTTCAGTTCTCTCAGTAACTCTTCCAAGTAGTTACTGAAATAAATATTCTCACCCTCACTTTAAAGATGAGAAACTAAGACTAAAAATGGTGTCAGGCAAGTATCCCTATTTCCATGATTTGGGAACATGGCTGTACTTGAATCCACATGGCACGCCTCCAAGCTCGTGTGGCCCCACAATTCCACACTGCCTCTTGCTTTCCAGACATAAATGGTGAATTGTCTTAAGATTTGTATGACTAACATAATATTTTAACATATCTGTCATAATTAAATCTATCTATATAGATATATATATACACTAACAAATATATGTATTTTCTACCATTCACCCAGTGGATCAAAACCTAAATAAGGAAAAGGATATCATAAAGTAAACAAGAAGATTTTTCTCAATAAGAAACACATAACACGATTTGGAGATAGAATATTATTCTAATTTTGAGGGTTTTTTTTTAAGAACAGAAATATGCAGAGTTACAAACATTAGACTTTTGACCATTGTGTAAAAGATAATCATAGCTTTTCACCTTTTCCTAAGTCAGCATTTAAACGAAAACCGCAAAATCTAGTTTGAAAGTCTTCATTAGGTCATTCCCCAAAGAACCTTAATTGTTGCAACTTCTCTATCTGCCAACCTGGAGAGTTTTCCTGTTGGAGTTGTGTGTTTATCCTACAACATGGACCATAATCCGAAAATGAAGTTCAAGGTCTAGTACTGCCACGTGACTGGACATGTCGAAACCTGACGGGCCCGCAGGGGATTGTGGAGGGCAGGTGTGCCGCCTGTGGACCTGTGAGTAGTGAGTATAAGCCAGAATCCGCATCTCAGTTCCCCTCGCCCTGTCAGTTGGATACAACCTGGAGTGCAGGACATGTGGTAGCCAGGAAAGGCTCTGAGCCTTTTAAGATGTTAAGTCTCAGGTGCTAACTTTAGTAGACTGAGGCGTACTTTAAGGCTTTAACGCTAACCCACGTTTTCTTTTTGGAGTAAACCTACTCAGTTCACCAAGCCAGACTGTGCGGTGTTTGTCTGGGAAAAGTCAAACAATCGCTAAGCATTGAAAGCCCAGGACAGCAGAATTCCTCTGTGCTGCAGACTGCATTTAACTTCTTCCATCGGAAGCAAGATTTGTCAGAAAATAAGCATTGAATACAAATTCACAGTCCTTTGCCTGCATTTCCCAAGTCTGCAGAGGTTAAAACAAGTCTTCAAACAGAGTTTAAAAGAAAAGGATGTAGAATTTACATAAAATAACAGCTCCTAAGTACTCAGCTGGGTGAGCTCTGACATACGCATACACCTGGGTAATTTCGCATACTTCCTAAATAAGATATAAACCATTGGGTTCACCTAATAAAGTCTCCTTATCTTATAAGCGGTTCCCTCCCAGCAACCATTTACACATTTTTATCACTGCAGATTAGTTTCGCCTCACGGTCGTCACATAAACAGAATCATGTCGCTTGTTCTCTTTTGTGTCTAAGTTCTTTCACTCAGAAGAGTTTTCAGATTCATCCTTACTGTCTCAGAAATGCGTTATTTCTTCCTGAGCTGCTTCTGGTATATAAATGTGACACACGTTGTGTATCCTTCTGGCGGCGTGTCTTTGGGTTCCAGGTTTTGGCTATTGTGGGTGATCTGGTAGGATGTCTGCTTTTATGTTTTCTGGGTTAAAACCTAGGAATGGAATTTCTGGGTTATAAGGTCCATATTCAACTTAAGAAGGAAGCACAGAATAGTCTTTAAGTAGTTGTACTGTTTCGTACTCCCACCGGCTGAGGATGAGAATACTGGTCGCCCTTTATCCTCGCCTATATTTGGCATTGTTGGGCTTGGACTCTTGGATTTTAGACATTTTATGGTATGAAATGGTAGAACATTGCGGGCTTAATTTATGTTTTTTACTGTTGAGCACTTGTGCAGGTGTTTATTGGCCATTTGTATATTCCAGCTTATGAAGTGGCTAGCAATTATTTTGTTTATTTTTTAATAGGATTTCTAAATTGTTTATTTGGTAGAATTCTTGATATATTTTGGATATGAGCCCTCTGCCAGATACACGTATTTCAAATACTGCTTTCCCAGTCTGTGGCTTGCCTATTCATTGAAAAGCAAACATTTACAAATAAATTTGAATAGTTTCATTTAGTAGTAAATCCTGATCTGAAATAATGTATAGCTATTTACTCTTATGCCACTTGGTATCAATATTCATATGTTTTATTGTAAAAATGTTAATGTATTTAATTGTAAGTTAAATACATGTTATACCAGGACCCACTGGAGCCTTTATATCATATGGTATAGATGCTGTTTTACCTTCTACAATCAGGAATATTTTAAATTTCAGAAACATTTGGTCCTAAGAGTTAGGGATTGAGGACACATTGGTCTCAGCATGTCTTAGGATGGAGATGTTACTAGACTGCCGAGTGGGACACGTGTGCAAAAGTACAGGCACCTTATGTAAACGTACTTCATTTAATTATCATTACTGTAATTTTTTTTATGGATGGCTTTTATTTTAAATTATAAACTCTGGAAGTCATAAGCCATATTTATTTCCTGTATTTTTCAATGCACATCAAACAGGACAATTATAGCAAATTAACTAAATTATAGAAATAAATCAAGTTTATTTATTATAGTGATAAGTAGTCTGAGATATAGAATGGATTTTTAATGGTGAATTACCCGGAGTTGACTATAGTTGCTTTCCTCTCCGACTTGATAATTCTTTATATATTCCCTCTGATACATTTTGCCTTAGACACCTGTTCCTCAAAAGAGCTGTGTAAACCAAATTTTCAATTGTAATATCTGTAAAAATGTGTTGGATTGACTGGTAGTTTTAGACGATTAGCATTTGAATGCTGATGAGATGGCAAAGCTATGCAAAACCAAGAGCAATAGTTAGTAAAACTATTTTTATTAATAAAAAGAGTTTTTTATTAGTATTCCTGAGCTCTTAATTAGATGAATAGTTAAGAAATGGGATTTTGCAAATTGAGAACTCTCAGTTCTGTTCTGTTGAAACATGCAAATAATTTTGATAATTTTGATGACAGAGATGACCAAAAGTTGTTACAGTAGAAAAATTATGAAAATAATTTAGATTTTTTCTTTTTCAGTTTTAACATAAACTATTTCACAGCTAAGAAGACCCCAACTATGTTTGCCTGTCTTTTTTTTTGTATGGGAAAACATTATGTATTCAACACACCTTGTTGAGTTTTGACCAGTTTTTAGACTGCTTTTGAAAAGTTAAGTAGAAATATCAATTCTGCATCATGATATTCATTTCATGAATGGTGAAACAGTACCTCTCTGACTTAAAAAGTGTTTCACCATTTCTTGTATTTCATAATTGTTATTAAGAATGCCAAACTTTAAAAATATTTGTAAGGAGAATTGAATAGGTGGTTGAAAAATAGTTTGTATCCTTCACAATATTCATACCTAATAAACCTTCACTATAGAAACCCCAAATGTTTACGGATTTTGTTTCTTCCCTTAACAACCCTAATTTAAGATTGTACTAATTAGACATATTTTAAAAAAATCATCTCCGTTATTTCTCTTTACTTTTGACAAAGATGAATTAGCATAAAAAAGAATGTGGTAGATACACGGTACATTTTAGTCCTACATTAATGAATTAGAATAGGAGAATTTCCATTTTTATGTACCAGAATTTTATTGTGTATGTACTTATTTGTAAGTCAGAATCACAATGACCAAAGATAGATGGTTCTTTACTCCTAATCACAAAAGAGTTTTCCTTGATGGGCCTGGGCTCAGTTTACACCCTAAGGCAGGAGGACGGGGTCACTTAGCTGCTCCGTGAACTGAGGTTTCCGGGCTTCCCTTCACCATGGAAACAGAACGCAGACTGCCCTCGGTGTGTTTGTACGTCCCTCCCGGTACAGTGGAACATGGGAGGTTTTACACTGTTTCCTATTTTAAAGAGAAGGAGATATTGACCCCTAATTGAGAATGCTGCCGGCAGGCTGTGTAGAGAAAACAGGGTTTGAAAGGAAATCTGAGAGGTTGAGGCGGAAAGCATGCCGGTGTCCTGCTAGGGGCGCCCGAGTCTCTTTCTTCTCGTTTAACTACGGAGTGTATGAAAGGTGTTCCGGCTTACGGAGGGAGCCTTTTTATGGTTTTGTTTTAAAGCTCTAAGAATGGCCTATGGAGAGTTAACCCCCTCCACCCCTAAGAAAACTGAAACTTTCCATCTGAGTCAGTGGGGAGAGGAAGGGGTGCAGAGAGGAGACGTACCTGGTGTCACTTAGCAGGAACGGCCCCCAAAGCCGAAGAGAGCAGCTGCCCCGCCAGGGGCATTTCCCGATTGCAGGCCACGGGGCAGATCAGACACTTGGGACCCCAGTGCGCACGGGAGGGCTCGGTCCCCCCCGGGGCAGGTCAGTGCGCTTGGTGTCAGTGTGGGTGTGGCCTTAGGGGCTGTGGGGAGCTGGGCCCCCCTGGCGCCAAGTGGGAGGTGGGCGAATGTCTTTGGCCAAGGTCTGTCCCGGAGATAACCCAGCCCCTACAGCCGTCTGCTCGCGTGCAAGTAGGTGACTCAGGGATCAGCACTTCGGCTTGGAAGATGGAGGCAGGGGCTCTCCGGCTGCCTGGTATGATTAGCTGCGGATTTCTTAGCTTTCCTCGATTCTCTCTATTCCTTCACCTGTAAAACAGGGATACTAAAATCTCTCCCATCATGTTGCTCTGAGGAAAGATAAAATACATAAAACCCCGTGGCACACAGTCAGTTTTGAATCAGTGTTGGCTCTTGTGGTCGTGACTATTCAGCGGGTGCGTTCTCTGCATGGGGCCATAGATTCTTAGTATAATCTACATCCGAATAAAACTTTCCCGTCATATCGTGCCCGTGTAGGACCCTCTGCTCAGCAGGCGAGGGTCAGAAGCATCTGCAGGTGCAAAAGAAAGACTTGGGGGGGGGGGAGGATTTGCAGATATACTGCAGTGAGTGACGTGTGTAGAACTGTAAGGGAAAACTTATGAGTCTGAACTTCCTGTTCAACTTGCTGGTGCATGTGTCTTTGCTACTAAACACCCCAGGTCTTCCTTCAGTGGGTCCACAACTCTGCAAATTCTGGGCGACTAATCATGGGGGATGCATTTGTCAATGGCAGTACTCTCACCTCCCCTGGGGTAACACCTTCAGGTGGATGGAAGGTTTTGCTGTCTAAGGCCTCACACACCTAACGGGACTTTATCAGGAGCTATTTCAGGCCAGGGGAAAGATGCTGAGAGGAGTTTGTGCACGCTCTGGGGGCCCAAGGCCTACCTCCTATCAGACTGTGGGGCCAGCTTTTTATTCTTGTGGGCAGCATGGGGGAGGCAGGAAGGCTTTGGGCTAGCCCCTTTTCCAGTGTGGGAAATTTTATTAGGAGACATTAACAGCTTGGGCGGAAGGCGCCTTGTTCCAAGTGCTGGTCACCTTCAGGCTGCAGCCACGGGTGGAATCCGGTTTGAGAATATCCTTTCCCAGCACTGTTCGGTGCTCCACCAGCACCACGTGCCTTTGTCAGGCACAGGGGCGGCCGCTCGGCAGGTGGTCTTCACTCTTGTCCTCAGTCTAGGAAACCAGGCAGCCACTCCTTTCAGTCATTTAGAATTGCAGGAAAACTATGAAAATGTCTTAAAAATCCCAAGTTGGGGCATATTAAGATTTTTAGGAGGTCTTAAACACGAGGAATTTGTGGTGCCTCTCCCACATATATTAAAAAAACAACAAAACAATTAAGACTAGGGTAATAGAACAGTTCTGTTTTCATGATTAACTTCTAATAGAAATACTGACTATATTCCTTCAAAAACGGTCTTGGGTCTCCAGTCCGTTGGCGCCCCAGGTAGGGTCTGGGCTAGCCCTGGGCGACCTTCTGCACCGGCAGCCAGCACGGGGGCAGAGGGAGCGGATGCAGGCGGAGACCAGCTTCATTAAAACAAGGTACCACGGCTAAAGTAAAGGCGTGAGGGGGCCCCCTTCTGGGTGTGGCAGCTGGTTGGAAGTCCTGAGGAGTCCCAGACAGACCAGGTAATCCAGCCTGTTCGTTAGTTGGTCTCTCTGGGAGTACAAAGGGGTTTTCCATTATGAAAAAACTCCAAGCTAGTTTCCCCTAATAAACTTTTGGAAGTATCCACCATGATAATACCTAAAACTATTTTAAAAACATATTTTTCAATTTTTCTCCAAGTTATATTGCCAGCATCCAGAAAATCAATGAAGTAATCCTTATTAAAGTGATACTGTTATTACTATGATCGTAGGGTTAGTATCACAAATGATGAACACTTGAGTTGTACTTGACAATTTACAAAGAATGTGAATTCCCAAATATCTTTTCATTTGAACCTCGTATCAGGCATGTGATATAAAGGGAGAGTTATTAAAAGTCCTATAAAAGAGTTAATGAGCAAACCTTCCCATTTTAACAGGACTTTCTGGAGATAGACTTTCTTGACACCAAAGATCAAAGCACGGTTACCAGCTTATAATCATGTTTTTTCCCCCCAGGGGGCAAGGGAGAGGCCCCGTTGGCACAGTAAAGAACACACTATAAAATGTACCCATGCTGCTTTTCCTTGAGACCCTCTTTCAGGTCTAGGGTAACTGTTACCTTTTCTGGGAAGTCTGCCTTCCTGCCCAAGGGACATTCTTTATTCTTTCCAAAGATGCAAGGAACATTTGATCTAAGCTTTTATGCTTGTGTCCTCCATAGACGGTGAGCTCTTTCAGGATTACTTTATCGTCTTTCATATGACCAACCTGTAATACAATACTTACAGCTCATAATAGTTGCTCAGTAAATATTCATTGACTGATCCGTGAAGGAGATGAATTAATAAATGAATGTGTGGAACCTATTATATGGGTTGAAGATAGTTCACCAAATCAAGACTTCTTAATTTAGCAAGGATTTATAAACTGGAGGATCGGAAGTTCTTAGAATTTTAGCTCAGCATCCCCCTTGTGACTATCAAGTGTAACTTCACAACACCACCCGAAAGTTTCATCTTTTGAAATGCTTCCATGTAGGAAGTGCTAGGAGTAGCAGTCTTAAGAGATTTCAGATACACAGACAATGATTAGATTATTAGATATGTCAAGCAGTTCCTGGGAGGACACCTTACAATTCCGTCCTTCCTATAAACTCAGAAATTCGTGAAGCAATGGAATGCATTCTGGGTACTTTCTTAAAGACTTGCAAAAATTCTTGGCAGCAGTGCAAGCCTCCTGGCAACATTCTGCTGATTTCTTAAGATGTGCAGTTCTGCAAAAAAGAACACAAATGTGAAATGCATCTTCTGATCCTGGCTGCTGAAACACAGCAGTTGCCGTTAGCGTTGATAAGCTGCTTGTCGGCACTCTCGACCCTGCCACGTTATGGAAAAGCTGCAGGCTTTCCTCACTGATTAGCTTGAGAGCTGGTTAAAAGGCTTCAATAGCCACAGTTTAGATGGATCTTTGGTAGCTTAAAACACATAATCAACACAGTCCTTTATGGAAATCCAGTTGAAGAAGTTCATGCTTCACACCTTGGTACAGTAATAACATTAATTTCGCTCAGCCTTTATAATCACAGAGTCCCACCTACAGACATTTATTTGAAGATGTCTGAGGACCCCCACAAGTAGGGAGGTAATAATGTTTCTTCTAAAGAAAACTGCTCCATGGAGAAGGTGGAGATTAGGAAGAGTAATAATTAGACCTGAAATGTTAATAACTGGATATCTTTTTCTGAACTCTTGCAAGTTTTACATTTAAAAAGATAAAATTGCTAAAAAAAAAATAAGGAGAATCAGAGCAGTTTCAGTGAAAAATGGGCAATTTTCTTTTTTGTTATTGATGTTACTGCCTAGTTTCCTTAGTGATTCTTCTCTGTGAGCCTGGAAAACTGAAGGAGACCATTATTATGCAAAGCACTCTGGCACGAATGGTGTTACATATCATACGTTAGGGGATTTCTTGGGGAAAAAAAGAAGAAAGAACAAAGAAAAATGAAGCATTCAGTGTTTGGGGTTTTCATGAAAATTCATTGCTGCGCCTGCAGCTGGATGTATGTTGTTGCTATACTATGAGGGGAGAAATTAGAAATTCAAATAGTGTCATATTACGCTCTTACATTCAAGATTGGGGATAATAGAATCTAACTTTTAACGAAGTTTAACACTGCTCTCCTTCAATACTCACATAATGAATATCGTTCACAGAGATTATAGGAGAGTATAGGTAGAAAACATCAAACGTCTTTTGAAATTATTATGAGATAATATGAGGGAAAACTAGAAAAGCAAGCATTGTAGGTTTTTAAATTGAGTATAAAAGCAAATAATGTTGTCCCATTAATCAAGCGATAAACTCAGCTCAGAGAACTCCAAATCTGTATTTGCAATGTCTGTAGCTTCCCTCTTGGCCCAGATAAGAGTTGGGTTTATTTAATGTAAAAAATCAATCGATCATATATATTTCAAATTTTGATTCAAGGTTAACTGTGTCAAAGGAAGAATTCCTGTTGGGTTCTGGCGACTCTGACCTTGGCCACGGCTAAGCTCTTCCTGCTCGATTCTTTGTTTCACCTCCTTGGTGTGCGGCTAGAAAGGGTGGAGGGAACACAAGGAAAGAGCTGCTCTACAGGTACTCAGGTGTCTGGTCCCCTTTTGTTTTATTCCAAACTTCTTAAAGAACTTAAAGACCCTCACGATGCGGTCCAGTAACACTTACAGAAAATTTGAAGGGAAAAAACCCAACCAATAGTCATTAGAAGGCCAGAGAAAGGCTAAGCATATCTTGATTTTTAAAGCAGCTTATTATTATTGAGAATTTCTAACATTTGAAAGGACAATAATATAATGAAATCCCTTAAATTTCTTACACAGCTTCAACAATCATCAAGGCATATAGTGTATGCCCTTGCCTAGAATATGTCCACTTTCTCCCAGCCTGCACAATATTGAAGCAAATTCCACTCATCCTATTTCATCTCTAGTTCAGTGTAAAAAATCTCTAAAAGAACTCACCTACTGATATAATGAAAATACCAATATGCTAGGTAAAAAATCGAAAAATAATTTAAAAAATGATCAAATATCCAGTGAGCACGCAGACTCTCCAGTGTCTCCTAATGCCACAAATGGGTTTGACAGTTTATTTGAATCAGGGTCCACATAACTCCATATGTGGCAATTGCTTTTTTTTAAGTTTCTTTTAATTGTTAGTTTCCTCCTCCATCTTTATCTCTTTCTGTCCCATGTATTTCTGGCTTCTGTTGTTGTTAAAGAAAAATGGGTTGTTTTATGTAAATAAAGTTTCCTCCGCCTTTTTATATTTCCTGAAAATTGGTAGTTGGACCTAGAGTTTTGATCAGATTTGAGTTAGATTTTCTTTTTCGAGGCCATTTCTTAGGCAGTGGTTTCAGAGAGCAAAAAAATATCTGATTTTCTCTCTTTTTGTGATGTTAGTGGCCATTGATGCTCGATACTTAGGTCAAGTAGTTCAGTGGGGTGAAAACGGTGATATTCTCGTCTCATCCGTTCTTCTTCAGTTATTAACTGGAATACTGTTACATAGTGAGGCTTATTCCAGGTCACCCCATGGCGTATCCGTGCGGGAAAGGCAGAGAAGTTTTTGTTTCTTTCCCTTTATTTACCCATTTCCAAAATCATGAGTTCAGTTGCTAGCATATCCTGATAATGGCCAATGAGGACTTTTTCTTTTTATATTAAAATAAACTCACAGAAGTAAACAAGTTTAATTTGTGAGTACATTGCACCTATTATTTTCATTGATGTTCAGATTAAATCATCTTAGCCAGTGGTTGCCTCTTCAGTTTGGTTCCTGAGATTTTTTAAAACTACTTGCATAGTTTTTGATAGGTTCGCGGCAGCTTATATTGTAAGGTACCTCAAGCATCTTGTACGCCCTGGACGACCCCTTTGCTATGGGTTTCCCGGTTCTCTCTGGTGGGAAGTGCTTGTAGACCACAGCTTGGGCTTAACGTATTGGCTGTGCACATCGCACCTTGGTTGGCCATTTTCTCTTTCCCAGGAGACAGAAATAGGTAAAAGTTCTTGCATTTTAAGATAAAATATTTCATACTTTATACAGACATCTTCTTTTTCAATTCAAGTTTTTACATTTACATTTTCTTTTTCCCATGCTATAAATCTCAGTTCTAAGGACATAATAGCTTTTATGTCAGAGTCTCTTTGTCCTTTTTGTTCCCTAATGTTCATTTTCCAGAACATTCCTCAGGAAAGGTTTAAGAGTTTTCACCGTGAACTTGTATGTTGTTAACAATTTATTGGGACTGGTTGCACAATCTTATCTCACACATCTTTCTTTGGTTGTCTTAGAAAAGTTATTCCACCATCTTCGGCATTTCTTGCTGCCGTTTAGCATCACAGCGTTGAAAATTCTACTTGCAATCTGAGTTTCTATCTTGCTTGGAACTTTTATCTTTATGATCAAGTGACTTTATTGAATATTTTTGGTGTATGTGTTTTTTTATTGCGGCTGTGACAAAATACCACAGACTTAATGGCTTAAAAGAATATAAATTTGTTATCTTCCAGTTCTCTAGGCCAGATGTCCAAAGGGTCTCGCTGTGCTGAAAGGAAGGTCTCGGCGAGGACGCATTCCTTCCGGAGGCTCCCGCCCTGTCCCAGCCTCCAGAGGTGGCCACCTTCCTTGGCTCATGGCCCCCCGGCACCGCCACCACTGGGAACGTCATGGTCTCTTTTGCTCCTTCGTCAGCACCCTGCGGCCAGAGGGGCTCTCCCTTCAGCGTTCCTGGGCCGCGTGGGGTCTGCTCAGGCGACATGGGGCGACTCATCTCAAGGTCCCTATAGCACCACACGGAAGCCCCTTTGTCGTGCAAAGTAACACATTCATGGCTCCGCAGATCACACTGCAGACACCTTTGAGGCATTTCTCTGCCTACCATAGTTGTTTGTTTTGGGTCAATTTCCCAGGAACTTGGGTCATGTCAACATGAAGTTTCAAATCTTAACCTTGCTTTGGAAATATTTTCCTAATTACAGGGTTTTCTTTCCTCTGTTGTTCTGTTCCCTTATATGGCTTTATTTTACTGATGCATGTTGGGGCTTCTCTGCTCGCTGCTAATCTATCAGTTTCTCTATAACTATTTCTTTCTTCATTTCTCTCTTTTTCTTTTTCCTCTTCACCTTCTATTTCTCTTGAGTTACTTTGTATTGTGTTTATCCTTGTGTTTCTTCCCCTGTAGTCTTTATTTCTGAATACTTTTAAATTCTCTTCTGGACCCTATCACTTTATTTATTTATTTAGTCATTTCTAATAGACTTTACTTTTTAGAAGTTTTAGATCAATAGAAAAGTTCAGCAGCTAGGGCAGAGAGTTCTCACATGCTCCTCATGCAGCCACACATGGGAATTGTCTTTAAGTAGAGCGAAGTCTTAAATTTAAGCAGAAGCACTAATTAATAATTTTTTTCAAGGAAAGTGCTTTGGTGTTGAATGTAAAAAACTTACTGCCAAATCCTAGGTCACCAAGATTTTCTCCTGTGTATTTCTTAGAAGTTTTAGTTTTGTGCTTTACATTCAGGTATGTAAACGTTACTACAGTGATAATAATAAAAAAAGACTTCGGCAGGATTGGTGCCCTCATACCAGGAAAGAGAGACACCGTCCACCGCACGGAGGGAAGGCGGCAGCTGCCCACGAGCCAGAACGAGGCTGTCAGCAGAGACAGGGCTTCCTGGCACCTTGGTCTTAAATTCCTAACTTCCAAAAAATAACTTCTGTTGTTTAAACCATCTGATTGGTGGTATTTTGTTACAGTGGCCCTTGCTGACTCATACACCTCCTTATTCATGTTTTATTTAATTTTATATTCTGTTCCGATGAGTTTCTCCTTAGCGTCAGACTTTGCCTTGGAAGAGAGATTTGGGTATTTAGTGCTGGGACATTGTAGGGCCCATACTGCTTTCATTTATGTGTACCTTACTCATAAAACCCTTCACGTTTCTTCTCATGTGTGGCTGCTATTCTAAAATCGATCTTATCACACTTGTCAGCGAGCATCTCTGGCTGTTTTTTGGTTTCCCTATTTTCAGGTTTCTCAGCCACCCCACTGCTTCCATCTGCTTTTTTATGCACAGATACTGTAGGTATCTGACTCTGCCCCCAGTCTAGTTACTGTGTTTATTTTGATGGTGACTTGTGAGTACTCAAAAATGGCACTGCCACCACAATTTTCCCACAATTGTCAATTTTTTAGAAAGGAAGTCACTGGAAATCATTTATTATTAGACTTGGTATCAACATCCATTGGTATTTTATAACTGAGTGTTAAATACATTATTTACAAGCACACAGCAAAAGAATCAGAGGTTTATAGGTGCCGGGAGTGGTCATACTAAATCTAAATTTATTTTTAAAAATGGTTATCAAACTGTTAAAACACGTTAATCAAAGTAAGTTGATTTTTTTCAGTAATATATCCAAAGAAAAGTTTCAATGATGGTATTATTGGTCCATATTGTTTAAACTGCAAGGGACAGAAATGCAACACAAGCTAGCATGACAGAAAGGGGATTTCTTGGCTCAGGAAGCCAAGCTGGTCTTTCTTATGGTGACTAAGTCCCTGCAGGGCTCTTACAGGGGGAACCCCGAGCCTTGATGTGACATGAGCTTTCGTTCATTCACATGTTTGCCTTGACTCGATACCCTCCCCCATTCATGTCTTCCCAGGAAAATACCCAAACAAGAGAAAGTCCCTTTTCCTCCAATTCTAAATAAAGCAATCCTGGGAAAGGACTCTGTTGGCCTAGACTGAGTCACCTGCTTGTGCCGGAACAGTCGCTGGACAGAGTAAATTGTGTGCTGTGCTGAGGCCTGGACCAGTGTCCCACTATGAGCCTGGGGAGGAAAGGAATTACAGGTCCCCTTAGGGGCACACAGGTAGAGGAGGAAGCAGATTTTGGACAGAAACGATTTCTGAGTGGAACTGGGCAAGGTGGAGTTTTTAGCCAGCAACTAAAACTGATGAATTTGTTATTAACACGGTAACTGTACACTGAACACATTGACTAGGACTGACGACTGGCTGAAGGTCAAGCCTCGTGGTGAACAGACGATGCAGCGCTCAGCCACCTTTGACTGCACAGTAGCTGGCTGCGGCGGAATAACAGGGGTGTCGGGATAATTTGCAGAAGCCATAAACCTTGATGGGCGTGACTAATATGCTTGTAGACGGTAGTCTTCACTTTAACATCCATCAGTAGAGACTGATGTCTATTTATTGAGGTATATACACAGGGAAAATGGACACATCCTAAATACACAGGCTGATTAATTTTGACAAATGTCACCAACATTTCAGTCAAAACATAGATGCTTTCATCACCCAGAAGGTTTCCTGTGTGCCTTCCGTTCAGTTCCAATACCGACCGGCAGCTATTCTTGGAATTCCCATCACCATGGATTAGTTGTTCTGTCCCCAGTGGCTCTTGGATGGGATGACACGTATGCGGTTCTTCTGTGTTTGGAGTCTTTCTCTTAACATAATGCTTTTGAGATTTATCCACGCTTTTTTGTGCATCAGTAGTCTACTCTGTGCATAGGCCATACGAAGTATACAATTATGGCTTTTGTTTATCTATTTCCTGTCATTGGAGACAGAAGCTGTTTTAATTTTTTGGCTTTGGAGAATAATACTTCTTGCACAAGTCCTTTTGTGTACATGTGTTTGCATTTCTCCAGGAGTGAAATTGCTAGGGTGTGTGTGTGGTTCACTTTATAAGAAAATTCCCAGTAATTTTCCAAAGCGATTACGCTCCCACCAGCAAACATATAAAAAATCCAGTTGCTCAGTATACTCACCACATTTTGTATTGTCAGTTTTCTTAAATTTCACCATTCTACTAAGTGCAAAGTATCTCATTTTGGTTTTGATTTGCATTTCCCAGATAACTAATGCTATGATACACCTTGTCATGTACTTGGTAGCCACTTTTTTCTTTTAATAAATGTCTGTTGAAGTGCTTTGACCATTTGCTCAATAATTATTTATTTTGGATATAACCTCTTTATTGAATATTTGTAATATGCATTTTTTTTAAAGCTGGTGGTGAACTCTTTATTTAAAATGTCAATATTTTATCTTTATTTTGAAGGGTATTTATACTAGATATAGAATTCTAGGTTGACACAGTTTTCATCAATCTTTTCATTGTCTCTCTGCTTCACCTTGGATGATTTCTTCTGATCTGTGGGTTTCCTTCTAATAACTATGTTCTCTCTTGCATAGGGGTCACATTTTCCTGTTTATATGTCTCATACTATTTTGTTATATTGTGTATAATATGATTGATGTCTAGTTTTGTTTTCTTGTTTTATGTATTTCATAAAATAATGCAAGCCCTTTTCACTGTCTAGGGGTCAGAGTGAGGGTCTGCCCTTCCTTCGGACTGAGCTCACTGACTGGCCCAGGCTAAATTCTCACAGCACCACCCCCACCTTTTCAACTATTCAGTATTTGGTCTGAGAGGCAGTCAGTTTCCATTTTTTGATTATGTGTTTGTTTTGGTTCACCTCTGGATTCAACTCCAGCAGGTCTCTGCAGTCCAAGAACTGTGAGGATGTGGGGGATGACTGGTGTCTCTCTGTATTCCTCAGCCTGCCCTCTGTCGCTCCTCTCATGGCCAAGGTCAGTGCTTAGTTAGGGAAAGAGACCAGTTGGACCACAAGATTTGTTTTTACATTTGCCACTGTTCCAGATTCTGGAAATTCCCACCAGTCCGCACTGTCACCTGAGGCTCAGCTTATTTCTTCTAATTCCTCCAATGTCTCTGTTTATGTGAGGCTTGTTCCACCATCCCTCCCCTGGTGTCAGACCTGGAGCCCATGCTCAGGTTCATGTGAGGCTCTCATCTCACTGGGTGATTCTTTCAAGAATTGAGTTTAACAAGGATTCTTTGCATCCTTATAGAGAGGTACTGTTTCTGTTCTGTTCAGGCTTTTCTTGTGATAACCGTGGGGCCACAGGCATTTCAAATTCTATATCCTAACTGGCAGCAGAAGTTCAATAAACAGTATAGATATTTGGAAAGGTTAGATTGAATTTGAAATACGGCCCCAAATCACCAAAATAAAATATATATGAAAATACTTTTTTGTTATTAAAAGTTTTAATAGAAAATTTACAAAACATGGAAGAATTACATAATAAACTTCATACAGTCTATAATCTCATCTTGCTAAGTAAGTAATTCTTAATATTTTAGTGCACATATAATACAAAAACATACTTATATACCTATAGCTAAATGTCTATAAAAATAGGGATAATATTATGCTTACAATTTTGTTAATATTATTTATTAAAATTTAGTCCAATTTAACTTGTTTGAACTTAATATTTTTAAGGACCAAAAAAGCAGAGTATGAAAAACAGAAACATGTATAAGACCTAGTTCCTCATCTCCAGGATTTTTTATCTAGTGGGAAATACAGATATGTACACCACAAAGTATATGGCAATATCGAAGTACCAGTTCTGTCAAAGAAACAAAGTGTTATGGGAAATGAAAGGTGTGAGCAGTTTATTATGTACATGGTATGATTCTAGAAACTATCTCAAGGGCATTTGACTAGGGCTTTGATTAGAATTAGAATTCTTTTTGTTAGAATTTAATTAGAATGTGATTACACTTCCATGAGTATGGATATGGGTGTGTATTTGTGTGTGTGCGCTCATGCAAACGTGCATACACATGTGGCGAATGGTTGCTCAGGGGAGGGGTGGAGACATTCCAGATAGAGTGAGTAATATAGAAAACACTCAGGTCACATTCAGGAAACAGCATGCGGTGTCTGATGGCTGCAGGAGAGAGGTTAGAGGGAACGTGGCATGTAAGGATGGGTGGGAAGGCTGAGGGCAGGCTCTGAAAGGACGTGAGCGCTCTGCCCGTTATTCCAGACTAGTCCTTGTAATAAAGACTTTACCTTGCATCTCTAGGGAGGTATCTGTGGTTTCTAAGCCCAGGAATCACATAAATATAGCTGGGACTCGCAGATGTTGCTCTATCTACAATGTGGGTGAGGAGTTCAAATGGGAAGAGACCAGCCTGGAGATGGGGAGATTGGTAGTTAGGATATTGTATTAGCTTGGGGTTGGGATAGTAAGAAATGGAGCTAAGAGGCCATGGAGTGTAATGGATAAGATTCAAGCGTGTGAGCCAGACGGCCTGGGTTTATATCCACACATTAGGTTTCTGACATTGGGAATCATTCAGCCTGTGTAAGCCTTGAGATAATACGGTTGCTCCTCACAGGTTGCTAGGGGAATAAAATAAGTTAGTATTTTTAAAGTGCTTATTAAGAATTATACATTTATTAAATAAAAAACAAAGCAAATAAGGCAGTAGGCAGAAGTCAGATACGGGGCAGCTTCGGAAGGAGAATGGACGGTGTTTGCTTTCTCTGCAGACACGGCCATGGTCTGGGGTCTTCTAGGTTCACGTGCAGATGACGCCACCTTGACATGAGAAGGAAAGCAGCGTATTCACGGTTTAGAGGAAAGAAGAGAAGTTAGCTTAATGTACTAGTTTAGGTTTAAAAAAAAAAATCAGTCCTACCAGAGCAGGACTGGAGAGACTTGGTGTGAAAATAATTTACTCAACAAAAAGCACAGGGGTTGGGGGATTGCAAGCCTAATGTGAAGTAGTGAGGCTTGGGTAGCCGAGCCAATAGCGGGGTCATGCTCACCCTGTGCTCAGCCTGCACTGGCTGCATCCTAAGGTGCTGTGTTCAGTTCTGGGGCCCACGTGGAGTCTGGTATTTACACTCTGGAGCAGAGCCAGGGAAAAGTGACAGACAGCGAGGAAGTGATTTACTGTCGCATATGTTGAATAAGGTTCTGGGAGCATCTCGTCTATGTGTTCCCTTAGCACTCTGCTCCTGCCAGTCAGATCATGCAGCAGACACTACACTGTGGTATAGCTAATGACATTCATACCTGCCACTTCCAGTATAATACTGTTTTCCACTACTGAGCACCTACTATGTGCCTGACATGGTTACAGGTCCTTTACAGAAGTCATCGTATTCACTTCCCACATCAAACTTATGTGGGAAGTATCATAAATAATCAGTTATGGAATGGATTTTCCTCTGAGCGCACAACTATGAGACCAACACATGATGCAGTAGAACTGAGATCAGCAAAGTCATCTGACAGAGAAGGGAGGCCAAGTGGGCGTCCTGATCAACACACTTAAAGAGATACAATTTCAATGAGAAGAACGCTTGATCATTTGTGGAGTAAAGAAACATGACAGAAATGAGCAGGTCTTGAAGATCCCTGTCCTAACTGCTAAGGGAGGAGGGACGGTCAGAGAGTTGTCAGCATTAGTCTTCCACTATGTCTGCTCCCACTTGCAAAATCACCTTTGTGATAGAGAGAGTGCCTCTGTGTTCTTTTAGTGGTGTGATGGCATTAAATACCCAATTCTTCATACTTCCTTTATTCTGTTTCTGTGTCCAACAAATAGCCATTTAATCCCCATACAAGTTTACCTCCGTGGAAAAAGCACTGATCCTATCATTTGGGGCATTTTTGTCCTGCTTCACAATCATTTTTCCTGAGAAATCAATAAAGTGGTTTCTGACTAGGCTCTGGCTCTCCCTGCAGCTCGACTGCAGAAGAGCATGTGCTGAACATATGGCCACCACATATTTCTAATCTGTGTGACGGCAAGTTTTCACTGTAAATCAGTAAGTCAGCATGCTGGTGTCTGAGCCCATCCTGGGTGTGTTTCTGCGCTCACGAGTCAGGCTGTCAGGGGCCGGTCACCCCTTGAGAAGACAGCACTCAGTCCCCGGGTCTTCCAAGCAGTAGACCAGAAATACAAATCCCAGGAGATGCATATATATAAACCGTGATGCAGACTCAAAGCCACACGAGGCCCACATCTGTTTTGTTTACCACTGTTTACTCAGTGGTTGGCACATACTCTAGCATGTATCAGAAGCTTAATGTTTTCCTAACTGATTAACTGGCATGTCTGCTGAAGAAAAACTAGAAAACATGGGTAAGCAAACAAAAGAACAAAAAAAGCAGACACAGAGAGAGTCCAACTCGGTAGAGACAAGCCTGGAAACAGTCTAGGCCACGGGCCCCCCAGATTTCTCTGTAAAGGGATAAATTGTAAATATTCTCGTCTTGCCAGCCTAGAATAATGTCTCTGTCACAGCTACTCAGTTGTACAATAGTAACATGTGTAAATGAAAGCACATGGCTCCATTTCAAGAAAACTTTAAATAGGCGGTGGGCCATATTTGCCTCATGGGCTGAAATCTGCCGACCTCTGATCAGACTATTACATCCTGGAGGGAAGATGATGAGAAACTGACCTTTGAAGTGTATGCTCATAACTATTAAATATACAATGTACCAGAAGGAGCCCAAGGTTTACGAATGTTGGAGTATATTCATCACGTACAACCCCACATCTGCTCGCTCTGCTCGTCCCCTCAACCCCTGGCCCTGAATAAACCCCTGAGATGGTCCAGAGTAAACTTCACAAAGCCACTGAGAAAGTTACCAGCGAGGGGGCCCCAGGATCCCTGCAGGCTCTGCGGCAGCGAGGACTGGCCGGAGCTCTCTCCGCGGGAGAAAGGACAGGTGGCGACCCCCCTGCCTCCACAGCCCGCAGGCTGGGCGCACTCAGGAGCCCAAACAGTCCCTCCCTCTGGCGGCAGCTCAGCCCCGAGGCACTTTGCACGTGGGCCCGCCAGGCCCGCTTGGCCCAGCAGCGTCAGGCTCTGCTGCCCGGCGGGCGGAGGGAGGCTCTCCCAGCTTTCCTGGCCCTGCCTCAGCCCAGCTGGGGAGGCTCCTTCCTCGCAGGCAGACTGGACTGGTGCCGTGCACCTGTGTGTCCTGCCACCACTGCAGGACAGCGTGCCCTGCACCACGTCCCCACACGCTCCACCTGCCAGGTGACCGTGCACTTGCACGCCCTGCTGCCATGGGCCCAGGGCCTGCAGCCCAGCACGGCATGTCTGCCCCAGAGTCAGCACCAGCCTCGCTGCAGGGCAGACAGAGGGCGGCCTCACCCACAGTGACCCCGGCAGAAGTCCCCTGCTCTGCTCACAAAGGGCGGCCGAGGCGAGCTGCACTCTGTGGACTGAGACAGACCACAGCCGGTGGACAGACAGAAAGGGGCCCCGCCCGTCACTCACTGACAGTGGCTGGGGCTCTACAGCCTAGGAGGACCGGGCACCGGACAGTAAAGAGTCCTGGGCTTCCGGGCAGCACAGGACGCTTTCTTCACAAAGCCACTACTGTCTAGACCAGGAAGCACAGCAGGTCCCTCTAAGATGAAGGAAGAAGCCCAGAAACCCTGACAAAATGAGACAGAGGAATATGTTCCAAACAAAACTACAGGATAAGACACCAGAAAGAGGGCTGAATGAAACAGAGGTCACCAATCTTCTCAATAAAGATCCCAGAGTAACAGTCCTGTCTATGCTCACTGAGCTGCAGAAACGCACTGAAGTAGAAGAGGAGGGAGGACTTCCAAGTGCCTTCTATGAGACCAACATCACTTTACTACCCAAACAAGACAAAGACACCACAAAAAAGGAAAATTTTAGACCAATATCCCTGATGAACATAGATGCAAATATCCTTAACAAAATATTAGCAAACCAAATTCAGAAATATATCAAAGGGGTCATCCATCACGACCATGTGGGATTTATTCCAGGGATGCAAGGATGGTACGATATTTGTAAATCAATCGATATCATACACCACATTAACAAAAAAGATAAAAACTACACGATTGTCTCAATAGATGCTGAAAAAGCATTTGACAAAATTCAACGTCCAATCATGATGAAAATTCTCAATAAAATGGGAACAGGGTACATACCTCAGCGTAATAAAGGCCATAGTCAGTCTTTGTGTCACTGAACATTCAGACGGAGCAGTGAAGTGGATGGGGGTGGTGACACTTGGAACTTTGTGCCTCTTCTTTTTGGGTAGCTGAGTTTCTGTTTTTTTATGAAGGGTACTTGCATCTTGTTAGGAAGATGTGTGGTATTGCTCTATGGAGGGTTAAATAAAGGTGGAGATGCTTAGGGATGCTGAGTGGCCAGAAATGCACATTTTGCTAGTTATCCACCCATTTGGACTTAGCATCAAGCTTACCCTTACATACTTTACTCTGTTACGATGGGGTTGGGATTCTACAAGTTACATTTTCCAGACTTTGTAAACCTCCTCCAAAGTTGGTTTTTGCAAACCGCAATCACTGCTGGCAGGCAAGAGGGAGAGATGATGGGGGAGGATCAGGGTCCCGTTCTTACTGTCAGCTTCCCGCAGGCAGTCAAGGCAGCTGTGGCTGTAGTCTGGCTTCTTTTTGCACCCTCCTTACCAGTGGTGCCCGGCACCCCAGAGCTCTAGAACCAGCTGACCACCCCACTCTGGTGGTCCATGCCCTCCTTCCCCCGGGAAATGAGCACCAGCCATCTGTGCTGTCTTAAGAGGCCTCAGCTCCAATCACAGGTGGTCCCTCTGCCAAGTTCTGAGGCTCTGTCCACTGCCCCCCTTCTGAATGGACACGACTGCCTCCTACAATTACTAATATCTGAGTTGACTCAGTCCTAGGGGCAGCAATTGTTTCCTGTTGATACGAATGACTGCTTACCTCAGTATTCTAGCCCTTCCAGCCTTCCAGCCCTCAGTAATCAACTCCCTGTATTATATCCCACTTGCTTAAAATTTCTACTGTACTTTCTGTCTCAGTTGTTTTCTACTGGGGGGCTAGAGCCTGGCTGGCCCACTGCTGGAGGGTGGGCGTCAGCTCCGATGAATCCTTAATTCTTGCGACTTGATCAGCATTTGTTGAATAGATGCAAGAGGTGAGGCATAACAATTTTTATAAAACATTTGAAACACTGCCAGATAGAAGACAGAGGAAGATTTTTAAGCTGCATGTCTGGTTATATTAGAAAGCATGGAGAAGATTTAAATCAGCATAAGGAGAATATTTCTATTTTCATTAATGGAATAAACCACCTAATGAAACACTAAATTGCTCATTACTGGAATTATTTAAGCAGAAGGTGAGTGGCTTTTTTTTTTTTTTTGCCAGGGATGCAGTAGAGGGCAGTTCCTTAAATGGGCTGAAGATTAGATAACATAGTGTTTGAATTACCTTCTAACATCAATATTTTATGATCCTTGTTCATGAAATCTATCATTCAGCTCAAATATGCCTTTTTTTCTTGATAATGAGGCTGTACAGGAGAATGGTAATATTTTATATTTGTGTAGTATTTTACCATCTGCAAAATGCCCTATATTCATTTTTTAAAATTTCATCAATTTTTGTGAGGTACGAAGAGCAGTAATTATATATTACAGATGAGAAAACTAAGGTTCCAAAAGCACAATTCATCCATTGTTCTTTTATATTAAAAAAAAAACCAAGATTGCAACTAGAGCAATCGTGTTTGGACTCTGGACTTTATCCCCTATGGTGTGTGTGTGTGTCTGTGTGTGTGTGTGTGTGTGTAAGAGAGAGAGAGAGAGAGAGAGAGAGAGAGAGATGAGAGGATGAGAGGGTCGGGGAGAGACGTAGCGAGAGGAAAGAGGTCAGGTTCAGCGGCACCAAGATGGAATCTGGAACCTCGGGATTCCTAGGAGCTTTGAGCTTCGATTTGTAAAAGTTTTTAATGTCCCTTTCCCAACCATTATTCCTGTTTTCTGCTATTAAAGGCATCTTAACATCTAGCCACTTGGGCCAGAATTCCAAGAATAGCTGAGAATTATTTTAGATGTTTTCTTTACTAAGAAGTAAATACCATACTGTGTTCTTGTGTAATATCCATCTTTGAAATATTGTGGTTAAAACCATTCCTGTTTTCTGAGCTTCCTTCCTGCCTTTGGCTCGGCGGCGCTCTGAGTTTAGTTTTATGTCTGAAAGTTGAAAGGTGTAACCCCTCTGCTGATTTTATGTGTGCAAAACAAAGGAATGACAGACACCAAGCAAATGTTTTTACTAAAATCTGGAGATTATGGAAACATTCTTTGGCAAACAGTATCTTCAGAAGTAGAATTTTCTGACCCCCCAAAACAGTGTGGCATTTAAACCCTAAATACCTACAAGCCCCTAGTGTTCATTAAACTTAGTAACAGAAAACACAGAGCTTTGGAAGTCTGCTCAGTGCTGAACTCAACTCCAGAAATTTAATGGGCACTTGAACTAGGAAAGATACCAGAGAATGTAGGTTTAGGCCCAGGCGACATCTTGTAGGTTAATAAATATTCCCTCTGGTTCAAAAATACCTTCTTAAATTTAAATGTTCAAGTACCTAAAATTATTCTTGTGTATTCCCCTTGGTATCAAACACCTATAAACATATGCCTTTATTTTATAACTTCTCTTTTCACATGTATTGGAATTTAATAAGCACAGATTTCAGGAAATAAACCAGGAGGCACAAATTTACTTTCCACTTGCGGGTTTGTATCTGAAAGCCCTGCTTCTCCTCACTGTCCATAGTGCTTCAACAAACCCATGTGGTGTTGCTTGTCCCCCAGGGTCCTGCCTCTGCTTCCCTGGAGGACGACAGACTAAGAGGGAAGCGGGTCTCAGGAATGTTAAGCCAGTGTCGTGACTAAGGCCAAAGTTATTAAATGGTAGAGCAGAAATTAAAACCAAAGGCTTGATAAGGTTTCAGTAACTTTTATTGAGTTATTCTGCCATACTCAAGTTCTCACTGGTTTTCCCAGGATATTCAGTAAATAGTCTTTGACTCTTCCCACTGGAAATTAAGGAATTTTGGCAGGTTAAGCTTGGTTACACATGAGTTATATTTGCTTCACATTCTTTTAATTTTGGAGTCACCTTTAGTCTATTTTTGTTTCAACTCAAATATTTACTGAATACCTGCTTTTTTAGACTCTGAAAGTATAAAGGTGAGTAAAGTAGATCAAAGAGAGATGGTTGGCGAGGGTTGCTATTTTTTATGGATTTGGTTGAGGAGATCTATTAGAGCAAAGACCTGGAGTAAGTCTAGGAGTGAGTCACATGTCTGTGCAGAAAGGGAGCCCGAGGGGAGAGAAAACATCCGCCGAGGCCCTGAATCAGGAATATAGCTGGCGTGTTTGAGGGGCAGATGGAAGCCGGTTTGAATGAATCGAACAAGGGGAGGGTCCAGAAATCTAGCAGAGGACAGATCCCTTAGGGCCCCATGTAAAGAGAAATGATAAATGCTCAGAAGCCATTGGAAGGATATGAACAGAAGACTGAAATGATGTGACTTACATTTTAACAGATCTAAAAGCAAGGAGACCTGTTAGGAGTCTATTAAACAATCCAGTTGAGAGGCAAGGGTGGTTTGTCCCAGAGTTGTGGTATTCCAAATCAAGAACTGGTCAAATTTTGAATACATTTTGAGAATAGATTGATGGTTTTTGCCATTACATTGGATGTGGGGTATAAGGGAAAGGAAAGATTTGAGCAACAGAAAGAGAGGAATGGCTGTTTACTAATAAGATTGCTGTGTGAGCAGGGAAATGGCCCCAAGACGGATATGCTCTATAACCTTTTCTGAACATTTGGCCACAGAACTCTTTTAACAGGAAGCCACTCTCAGGATTAATTTGCAGGCACACACTTTGGAGGACTCCCTGGCATTAGCAGTCCCAGTGAGCAAGAACCCTGTGAAGTCCTTACCTGATGTTCTCAGGGCCCACAGGACACAGCTGGCATTCCAGGGCACGGGAGAGCCAGCAGCGGCAGGGATCTCGAATATGAGAAATCAGTGGAGAAGTGGTTCACTCGCTCTTCCAGTCTTCAAAACTAAATTGATGATAGCAACTTTTTTACTCTGTCCACATGGCTCTCTGAGGTAAATAAATTAGTGATTAAAAAAAGGAATAATGTCTAAAGCAGAAGGCAGCATGATATTGGGTGTCCAATTGGCATTCTCCATTCATCTCCTTAATGCTTTCTCTTTCCTATTTTTAATTTTGTTTAAAAGGGCAAGTCCTACTGTTTTTCAAGGATGAAGCTCCATCTCTTTAACCATCAGACACTGATATGCTTTTAATATAATTTTCCTGATCTTTGCAACACTTAAGCCATGCTTAGTTTAGGGTTCCCCTTCTTTCCCATTATCAAAACAATGCTGTAAGAATATATATTTATCAATGCAGAAAAGAAGGATAATAAGGCCAAATCATGGGTAGCGTTCTTTACAGTGTATATGTGGAGCAATGCATAAGTAACATTCCTGTTTTCAGCCAAAGAAACAGAGGGCTTGAAGGACTTGCTTTAGGTCAAACAGAAGTCAGCAAATGAACACCTGACTTAGTAAGAGGGCACGTTGTGATGTATAGTACAAAATGTATAGTTCAACCTGTGTCCCGTTCTAGCGATACCTGAGTTCTCAACACCAACCATTTCTAGAGCGTTATAAAATAGCATGGAATAAAAAGCAAAGGTTAAGATGGGTTTTCAAGTAGGCAATTCCCTTTTCTGCTTTTGAAATCTATATATCACAATGATTCAATTCCTTCTTCTTAAGACAGACAATGGAGCCAGGAAATATTGGATTTAAATGAAACTCTCCCACTGGCAGAGAAAAGGTAGGATACTCAAGGAGGAGCACCCCTGGGGGTGGGAGCAGAGTTTCTCTGCGAAAGAGCTGGCAATTCGGAGGTGATGCAGCAAGAGTTCGGGAGGTACCACGAGCTCTTGGGGTGCTAGATTCCAGTCTGAGATCAAGGGATCCTGAACAAACAGTATTACAAAGTCCAACTGTAAACTGAAAAATTCAGGATCCTGTGTCTTTGTAATGTTTCTCGAAGTATAAAAGCCAGGCTTCCAATGTGCATAGCAATACAGTGATTATTGATTCTCTATTATATTTTGGTGCCATTTTGCATTTTCATATTTTAGTTTTATTCATATATCCAGTCTGATGAATTAAAAGGTACTTAATATCCTGGAAGGAAATGGGTGAAATCCAGGTTTAATTAACACTGTGAAATATAAACAGGAGAGAAAGTGTCTCCATATAGATACAGCCTCTCTTTTAGATTCATGACTAAGTCATGATGCCAATAATTCAAATATCTTCATCACAGTATTTACTTAGCTAGTTTTAGTTCCACCTGTGAGGTTCTACTCAAACATCCTATAGGTGAAGATTTTGAAAATCCTCTCTTACTCAGAATGTCTAATAGAAGCAGAAACTTGTATAATGAAAGGCAGTTTTAGTCATGAAAATTCTTATGAATGTGTTTTTTTTCCTCTGGTTTATGCAAACTAAAACTGCATATAGGTGGTAGACAGAATAATGGCCCCCCAAAGAGACCTAATCTCCAGAAGGGGGGACTATGTTATGTTATAATGCAAAGGGGAATTGAGGTAGCCAATGGAATTAAGGTTGCTAATCAGCTGAATTTAAAACAGGCAGGTCATTCTGGATTATGCACCTAAGTCCAGTGTAAACACAGGGTCCTTAAATGTAGAAGAAGGAGGCAGAGGAAGAGGCCAGAGAGATGAGACGTGAGGACCCCACCCACCAGCCCTAGCTCTGAGATAAAGGGTGGGCTCCAGAGCCGAGGACCCTGGGCAGCTTCTGGAGGCTGGTGTGAGCAGGTAGATGGAGTCTTCGCTAGGTCTCCAGGGTGGAATGCAGCCCTGCTGACATCTTGGTTTTAGCTTAATGAGACCATTTCTGACTTCTGACCCCCAGAATTGTAAGATGATAAATGTGTGATTTTAAGCCACTGACTTTGTAGTGATTTGTTACAGAGCGTTAGAAAACTAACACAAGACATGACAGGCAAAATGATAGTCACTTTAAATAGAAGTCTGTAATGGTGTGTCTTTTCATGAACGGAAATGCCTATTTTATAAATAGTGAAGTATTTCTTCATAATCAAATCCTACCTTGCATAAGTTAAAATTCACCTATCATGTAGGCCTTTTTTTTTTTTAATTTAAAGGCTTCGTGCATTCTGTAGTTCTGTGCTCTTCTTCTGGTTCTTAGAGGGTGACATTTCCAAATTTCATGTCCTTTGAATACTTAGTAAAATTATTTGGTAAAATGAAAACCATGGTCCAGATCCAAGCTTATGTTACTCTCCTAGTAATTCTTAGTTGCTGTTTTCTGAACTAATTCACTCATCTTCTCAGGAACAGACAACGAGCAAGGAAAAGTTTTCAATGCGACAAGTAAGATATTCATTCCATTTCCGAACTCTTGTTTCATTTCTAAACAAAGCAGGCGAAGATGGATTTTCTTAATGATTTTTTCTAATCTCATGGTTTTAAAATATCATGCTTACCTGAAACATCCAGTTTTAAACTCAAAACTGGCTTAGGCATCTCTTAGATGTTAAGAAGTGCTATTTCGGGATGCCGTGTACACTAACAAATGTACTGACAAACTGAGAAGGTATGGACCAACAGAAGGCACTTTTTTGCTCAGATTCTCATCCTGCTGCTTCTGAGACCAGGAAACTTGGGCCCATCGTCTCTGGCTCTTGGACGAAGTCCTATCAGTGTCAGGAGGAAGCAGTACCCGAAAGGGGCTGTGTCAGCACTTTGGTAGGCATTCTTATTTTCAGAGATTCATAACAGTTTTCCATGAAAAATCTACTGTTGGGTGAAACTTGACCCACCAAAAGCTCCATCTGGGAGCAATTCTATTTCTCTTCAATTTGGAGAAAAGCATCTCAATGGATTGAATTTCTAGAAACATTAGAAGTTAGGTGTTTCAAAGAGACCTTGTGTTTTCTTATAATAAGATGCCTTTATTCTTTTAATTAGAGAAAACAGGGATGATACTATCAAGGATCCCTCCCACCCGGCAAAGGCCGTAGGTTGGCTCATTTATTGGATAACCAGTGGCTGTGAAAACACTCTGTTGCTGGTCTGTTAGTTAAAATAATGATTAAGTGACATGAAGTTGCAATTTACAAGGGAAGTCTTTTACAGTAAATCCTCCCATAACAAGACCATTCAAAATCCTATCTGATAATCTGTGGGGCCCAATGAAAACAGAGTCTAAAATGAAATACAACAACTTACTGACTTGAACTCAGTGGCAAGGGGCAAAGGCCACACTGAATTGGTCTGAACCCACGATCTTTTTAAAGAAATGAACATCATTAAGAGGGGAACTGAAGTTCAAACTAGGCCAGCAGATTAAAACAGACATAGTTGTTTTAAATAAATTCAAAATTCCAGGCCCACACACGTTATACATCGGGATCCTGAAAGAACCTGGGGATGGAATTGCAAACCACTGTATCTGAGGAAATGTGGAAAATGGGGAGTAGCCAGAAAACAGCAGTGTTGTTAGTGTGCCTTCAAAACAGATGAGCTGCGTTTAGAAAGGGACACGTCAGGAATAGGTTATCGGCCTTCAGAAATATTGCAGAAAACCATTTAGCAAAGATCTGTGGGACCTTAGAAAATAACCACAGACAAGTTCTGCCCACTAGGAGTCAATGGGAACAGCCCGGGAGCCTCCATGCCACCTCATCGGCTGGTTCTTGTTGCAGCACCTCCTCGCATGCTCTCCCCTGGGCCCCCATTTCTCTGGCTGCACCATTACCCGCCTTTCCAGCTCAAAACCTGGCTTTCCTCAACTTCTCCCTTTTCTATATCCAGGCCAAAAAGCTTGGAAACCTTTGGAAATATGGTCCAGGGTCTTAAAGGACATTTTCAGAATGTTGTAGGATAATTCTCTATTCTCTGTTGAAAACCTCAAAGGCAGTAATTTCTTCATTTCACAACTTCTATTATGAGCATTTGAAATGCTGTTTTTATTCTAATTATTTTTCAAGGCCGTTTAAAGCCTTCCTGGTTTAATTCAAATCAACTTTTATTTTTCTTCTTTTGGCTCTTCATGAATCTAAGAGAACAAATGATCAGCGTTTCCCTCATAATAACCCTTCCGATTTTGGAGGCCTGTTCTGATGCCATCTATTAAAACATTCTTTTCTACTCCTTCCTGAACCCTCTGTGATCTTGCTTCTGTTCCCATCATTCTGAATGGAAATGCTTTTTCCATGGTCACTTATGAATGACTTTTTATTGCCAAATTTGGTGCCATTTTCCATTTTAATTTTGACTTTGACTTTTCTGTGACATTTGACAGATTCTTGAAATAATGATTAGCAAGTGCTTATCCCAGACTATTAACTTCAAATTACAATCTCTACGAAGATGGGGATGATATCTGTCTTTTCAGCAATGTGTGTCCAGTTGCTTACTTTAATATGTGGTAAGGTTGCAATAGTTATTGCTTAATTAATAAAATTCAGTCTTGACCCCCACTCATGCTCTAATATGATACTTTTCAGTTGCCTTTGCCTGAAGTTCAACATATTTAAAATGCAGTTAATGAAACCTGTCCCTCCTTAATCCAGTTTATCTTCCTCGATTTGCCATCTCATCCAGTGATACAGTCACATAGTCTGTAAATTTAAAATTAGTATTTAATCATCACATATAAATTTTACCTTTATCCACATCCTTTCCTTCACCAAGTCTTGCTGGCAGTTCACTATAGGCCCATCCTCTTTAGTTTTATGGACATTTTACATCAGTGGTTTCTGTTCTATTCACCAAAAAGGATGAAATCCATCCATTTATGTGTAAATAACAGATTTAAATAAAATACAAATGAATCAGACATAGCATCTTGACTTTTTATTTTGAACTAACTGTAGAATAAAATAAGCAAAACAAAACAAAGAGCAAAATCAAACAAAAATGCCTCTAATATCTGCTTTCGCTAAAAAATAAAACAAAACAAAAAGGCTTATGTTGAAACCGTAAGCCCGTGTGTCCTTTCCCAGCAGTCATGTTCGTAATCGTCTAGCCTGTGGCCGTCGGGAGCAGGTAGGGACTGTGGGCCTCCTTCCCTACAGCCTCACCCGCGGGTGTGAAGTCAGGAAGAATCAAAAGCCCAAGGGTGAACTTGCCTTGAATGCAACATTTATTAGCAAGCAGGCATCAAAACAATCATGAAGCCTGTTCCAGGAAGTGGACAGAGTCCTTTGCTTTCTGTCGTGTCAGGCCCTCTCTTCACTACTTGGCATAAAAGGTCACTTCAAGGTGGAAGCAGGACCCATGGACCTTTCCGAAATCTACCATGCAGCTGTCATCCTCCCTTCAGCAGAAGGAACCAAGGCCAGTTTCTCCAACAGTGGCAGGTTGTTGAAATTGCTGTTCTTATGTTATTTATGTTCATTCAGAGAAGCAGATAACCTGTACAACTTCCCAGCCAACCACATATCTTGGACACTGTTCAGTTTATCAGTTATTCCCAATTCCCCTTGTCTAACAAGCCCTCAAGTTCAGTCATTTGTATCTGCAACAATGCTCTTGCCACCTCTGGTGTGGATTCCTGACCAGGGTGAGCCAGTGCAAACTAGTGTAGGTTCTTGATTGGGTGTTTTCCATCCTAACGGCTTCTATAGGTCCTCTGCTTGGTGTGGATTCAAGATAATTTATATGCCTATATATACTGTTCATGCTGAGCTGTCCTGAAGAGAATCATTATGACATCATGTTGTAAAAAAAGTTAAAACTATGTTATAAATAGGATTCCCCTATCATCAAGGCCAGGATACTTTAAAAAGTGACAACAAATGGTAACTTGAAGTATCCTGGATAAATTGTATCTGGTCCCTGTACATGCAAAGGGCAGCCCTGTAAGTATGTTAGCATAATTTTATAAAAATGTAATTTCCTTATCACATATCTTATTTTGGTGTGGATTAGTATTTTTTCTCCATAAACTATTTATTCTTTTTGAATTAGTTATAATTTATTGACTAGAAATATGCATGATGATATGTATTTTTTTTGTTCTATTTTTGTTTTTGTTATTTCGATTGTTCTCAAGTCTTATCCTTTGCAGAGTGGCTGGAAGTTTTGTGTCATGATTGCTTTGGAAAATTCACTTGGATGTGTGTTTTTTAAGCTAGTCTTTTTTGCCATAATGAGTGTTTCTCTAATCCAAATTGGTTACTATGACTCAGAATTAGGGATGATGTCATTATGACATAGAAGGCTCATGGGCTCACACGGTTTTCTCAGCAGATGTGTGCCTCTGTCCCACCAGGTAACAGACGCTGAACCTCAGGCCCACACTGCAGCTGAGCTGAGCCCCTGGCGAGCATGTGGGACAGGATGTGCCCCTTCGTCCCCTGGTTCAGCTCTGCCAGACGCCCCCTCTTAGGAGGGCATCTGCCCTGTCACTGAAGCTGTAGCTTTAATCTTTCCCTCCAGTCCTCCTGCATTTTGCCTTTATATTTCTCCCTCAAAGGAGAAGTCCTAGATTTAATGAGTTTTTTTTTTTTGATTTAACATTCGTCTTTTTTTAACTGTGCCTGGGCAAGTTTAGAATTGCTATTGTTTTTTTAGTGCTCTGAAAAATGTTTCAGAGGTTTGGACGGATCTTCCTTAACCCTGTTTTTTCTTTGTGACAAAATTCTGACAGTTTTTTAGAACATGAGTTTTCTGGGAGTGTTTATATTGCATGAGCAGAAACTGCTATTGTATATATATTATATAAAATACACACATTATCATACATATAAAGTGCTATGTATATTATATATATGTAAACTGCTATTATATCTATATAAAATACACATATATATAGCAGTTTCTGCTCATGTAATGTAAACATGTGTGTATCATATATATGATAAAATAATAGACAACTAGCTATCATTCTTGAGAAAACCATAAAAAAAATCTTAAACTTTTATGTGCTGAAGGCAGGTGTTAAGACATCTACTGGGGGTGGAAGGGCATGCCTTTGTCTAGAGGATGCCCCTACGGGAAGAGAGAAATGGTCGTCCTGAAAAACAGAGATTTGAGCTGGAATGCTGGCATCCTTCAGATGGGGTGTCAGGGCAGAATGACTGAGATTAAGGGAAACATGCTGTGAACCATTGCGATGGCCTCATCTCTACGCCTTGACTCATTTAAGCTATACCCATGCTGTATTCTTTTTGCTCTTATTTCATAGAATGATTTTATAACAAATAAGCAAATATTCAAAGGCGAATAAAGATTCAAGATTCACATTGTGATAAATGATAACATTTACTTAAGTATCCTTCCTGTGACAACATTTAACTTCCCACAGTGGTTTTATTACCTACAATCCTAATAGTGTAGTGTGTGCTTCTGATAGTCCCATCTTCTCGTATATTTTTCTGTCCCTTTATTTCTAAGCTGTATTGTTACTTGGTGTGTTTCTTGTTAGCATCATATGGAGGGAACTCTCTCTTTTTTTTTTCAAAGGACAAGGACTTAATCAACACAAGCTTATGACCCGCACTTCCTGGGAATTCCTCATCCATGGGGAATAATCGCAGTCCCCGATCCCCATCATGAATGGGGTTCTGCGGATCACCCGCGCCTGCCGGCGTAGGGTAGGCGTACGCGGGGCCAGACAGCGCAGCGCGCGTGCAGCCCCGGACATCTAAGGGCATCGCACACCTCTTATTGGTCCGTCTCGGGTGGCTGAATGCCACTTGTCCCTCTAAGAGGTTGGGGGGGGGGGTCGCTCTCTTTTCTAAATAATGTCTTTAAAATATTTTATTGCGTTTATTTTACATATTTTTTCCTATGCTTTCCACCTCTCTCCCACCCTTCACTGTTTATGGTCACAACAGCAGATTTTTTTCTGTAGTGGTGTAGGAAGTTTGCTCCTGTACTAGCTACGGTGGTTACCACCAAATTTCGAATGCACCTATTAAAAGTTCACCAACAATTCAGATAATATCTATAACCGACCTTTCCCCCTTTTATACTGCTAGCTACCCAACTTGGCTCAAACACAATTTTATTGAACTGTAATTTTACTGACATATAATCAAATGAACACATTTTAGGTGTCAACTTTGATGACTTTTGACAAATGAACAGACCCAGGTAACCACCAAATGAGTCAAATATATAACGTTTCCATCTCCCTTACGAATTCTCTGCTGCCCTTTATAATGCATTTACCCCAGTCCCTGGACCTGAACAACTGCACATGTGCTTTCTGTCAGTACAGATTAAGTTTTACCTATTGTAGAATTTCATATAAAGGAAATAATACAAACTGTCCTTTAGTGTCTTTGTTCAGCATGCTTATGAGATTCTGAATGTTGCATATCTCAGTATTTGTTCATTTTTATTGCTAAGTGTTACATTTGACTATTTCACAGTTTGTCCATTTTCCTCTTGACAGACATTTAGATGTAGACATTTCCAGGTTTTAGCTATTATGAATAAAACTGTTATGAAGATTCTTGTAGAAATATTCTGTAGGCATATCTTTTCATTTCTCGTGAGAGTGGAATTGCTGGGAGTAGATGCATGTCTAAGTCTAGAATGAACCGCTGAACGGTTGCCCCTGGTGGCCGTGACATTCTACACTCTAAGTAGCAAAATCATCGATGTAAGGGTGCTCCAGCTGCTACATAACGCTTGTCAAGATTTGGTGTTTTCACTCTTTTTAATTTCAGTAATTTTAGTAGATGTGGTAATAGCCCATCTGAAAATCTTCGTGATTTGATTCTCGTCTGGCTGTTGAGTTTATTCTCAATACAAATCCTTTTTGAGCTGTGTGCACTCTATTTGCTTTTGCATATAGTTTCAGCTCTGTCTTCCTAGTGGTGTCTTTCTTAAGGGAAAAGCTGAATGTGATAATACCCAGTTTATTTTTAATTTTATGGTAGTCATTTGGTGTAAGAAGTCTGTGTCTACTCCGAAGTTATAAAAATTTTTCTCCTATGTTTCTTCTTAGAATTTTTATAGTTTAACTTTTACATTTAGCTCTATGGTCTATTTCTAGTTAGTTTTATGTAAGGTGTGAGGCTAAGGGGTAAGGTTATTTTCTTCCCTGTGAATTAACAATTGTTTCAGCATCATTTGTTGACAAGACTATTTTTTTTCTCCATTGAATTACTTTGGAAAGTTTGTTGAATATCAGTAAATGTGTCAATTTATATCGGACCTCTGACTATTATTATTGTGTGTTATCCTTATATCGATACCCCACTGTCTTGATTACTGTAACTTTATAATAAATCATAGTATTAGGTAGTGTACATCCTCCAAATTAGTTCCTTTCCTTTCTCAAGATCATTTTAGCTTTTTGAGGTCTTTAATATGTCCATATAAATTGTAGAATCAGCATTTTAATTGATTTTACCAAAACTCCTGGGATTGTATTGAATGTAAGGATCAATTTGGAGAAACTGTACATTAATGATACAATCTTCCAATCTCTAATCACGGTATAGTTTCCTATTTCTTTAGGGTTTGTTTAATTTAACTCAGCAATGTTTATAGTTTCCAGTATAAAATTCTTATACTTCTTTCTAATTTATACTTAAGAATTTTTTGTTTTTGATTCTATTGTGCATAGAACTATTAAAAAAATTTCATTTTCCATTTGTTTGTTGATAGGATAGAGAAAAAATGCCTTTTGTTTATTGACTTTATATGCTCTGACCTTTCTAAATTCACTTATTAGTTATAATAGCTGTTATACAGATTTCTTAGGATTTTCTGGATACATAATCATGTTGTATATGAACAGTGAGAATCTTACATTTCTCCTTCCAACCTGAAAATCTTTTCTTTTTCTTGTCTTACTCTTCTAAGGCATTGAGTGTGATGCTGAATTGCAGTGGTGAGGGAGAATAATCTTCTTTTTCCCAATCTTAGAGTTTCATCTTTAAACATGGATTATCTATAGGTTTTGTAAATATTCCTTGCGAGGTTGATGCAGTTCCTTTCTATATCTAGTTTACTGTCAGGTTTTATCTTCTTAGAAATGTATACTTTTAGTGACATCCTAGAAGTCACTCAGTATATATCTCCAATTCTGGTACCACTGTCTGTCTGTCCTCCTTTCTGGTCAAACCCCAATCCTGGCTGAAATCCAGCTGTCCGCTCACTGTCCCCTTTCACCTGAACACTGCACGTGACTGAAGAAAAGCATGAGGCTGATGACCTCACTTTGACATCATGGCCACAACTGTACAGGGGCCTTAGTGTGAACAGCGATCCTACCATATCTCCTCAGTCTGGAATGTCCTTCTCTCCCGTGGGACTCACATCACCTCCAGCCCGGCGATGCTGCATCACACTTCTGTGTGCTCGGCCTTTTATTTCACCAAGGAACTAGGTCCAAGTTGGGGAAAATTCATACATGTTCCCACCCGTAAATATACGAACCTGATTTAGTGTGTCTCCTCATTAGTAACGATGCTGTGCTCACATTTGAGTCCAACAGCTACAATTACCTCCATTTATCCTTTACCACCTATTCCCCCTCGTGCACTGGATAATTCTCACGAGAACACAAAAGTGTAATACATCTGATTGAAAGACCTTCCTGGTGCCGGGAGGCTGGGTGAAGGGCACACAGGGTCTCTGTGACGTCAGCAGCATCGTGGACGTCCACTACCACGTCAAGGTCAGAAGTTAAATATCATTATCTTCCCCTTTACCCAAATTCATGTCCAGCTGGCACCTCATTTCTCTACTTTTTTTATTGTAAATCCCCTTAGAAAGAGCTGTGTGCTTGCTGTTTCCACTCTCTTCCTTCAATCCTCTTGAACATGCTCTGACCGCACATTAGTCCCCACCTCTCCACTGACCTGCTCACACCAATGTCTTCATTGATTGATTAATTCATTCACTGATCACCCCACCTCATTGCCAAATTCAATCCCTAATCCTCAGTCCTCACCCTAACCTGAGGCAGCTTTAGATCCAGCTGAACACGCCCCCCTAAAACTCCTACATGCTTCGGCCACCTGGACATCAGAGGTAGAAGAGCACCTCTTTTTCCCTATTCTCTTCTTTCAACTCATTTTGGCTAATTCCTGGAAGCCCAGCCCTCTGTCCTCTGAGGTCCCTCTCTACCAACTGTGTGATCTCATCCATGTCCATGATTTTACAAGTTGTGGGACTTCCAGACTCACACCTATAGGCTCAAATTCTCCCCCACATGGCTGACTCTTATTTTTACCACCCTGGACCACATTCACCTGTATGTCAAATACAGTCTTAAAGTAAGCATGTTGGTGGGGCCCAGGACATGCTGCCCCAAGACATGGCACCTGGCATGTTAATACCTCACCCTGCAGGAAGTTTTGCGAGGGGCAGAGGCAGGAAGGCCACTCTGACCTCCTCGGTCCCCCCTTCTTCCCTGAAGCAGGTCATTCAGCTCCCGCGGGAAGGGTGCCCTCCCTGAACCAGGGGGAGGGAAGACATTCTTATCACCAGAGGTGGGGAATTTGGGACCAAGAAATCTGTATAAATAAGCCTTGTTAAACTCACCTTTGTCTTCCTACTTACTTCTTCCCCATTTACTAGCCCAGACCCTTTTGTCTTGTCAATTCTTCACACATTTATTGTTTCTTTGTCAAAAGGTGTAAAAGCTTCCTGCTCTGGTCACTTCTTCATATTTTAATTTTCTTGTAAAGAAAATATACATAAAAAAGTGTAATAAAATTTGCATGGACTTCTGTTAATCTGCCTTTGTCAGTTTAATTTTCAGAGGGTCAAGGAAATTTTTTCCTTCCCTACAGTGTCCAGAGCAGAGCCCTTGACTCCTCTGCTCCCTCACTGCCCCAAACCAGCTCTTTTCTCGGTATTTCTCCCCTCAAGATAGGGAACAGCCATTACCCAACGTGGTCAAGCCGCAAATCCTGAAGTAACCCTTGATCCACATCTCGGTCCGATCACCTGTGTCATTCCGTTAGGAGAGTCCGTGGGCTCTGCCTTCTAAATTCATCCAGAATTCTTCCTCTTCCCACAGCCAGAGTCCCTGCTGCCGTCCTCTCTCAGCTGCTGCACTGCACTTACCTCCTGACCTGACCCCAGTCCTCACCCTTGCTCCCATATAGGCTTTTCTAGCACAGCATTCAGAACGATAGTTTTAAAATTTAAGTCATGTCAATCGTGATTTAAGCTCATGTCAATCTTATATTCTAAAGCCCTCTAATGAATTCTCATTGCACTCAAAAGCCAAAATTTTTACCATAGGTTAAAAATACCTACATAAGTCATTGCAGACCTAACTGTGTGCCGTCGCCCTGGCTTTACCTATGCGGCCCCATCACCGCTCCCCCCACTGCACCACGAAGACCACTTACCTCTGAATTCACTGCTCGCACTGCATGGACGCTCTCTTCCCCTCCAGCCCTATATCTGCATCATTCGTGTCCACATGTCCTTTAGATCTTCACCCAAATATAAACTCACTGGAGGCGTTTGGATCTGCTGGAACTGAGCTCAGACCCCACTCTGTTTATCTACTTTTATTCATTTTATTCAGGCCACTGATCACAACCTGATATTCTATGTATTTGTTTGTTTATTGTTTCCACCCCCTGTGAGAAGGCAAGCTCAAGGGAGATTTTTTTCTGTTTTGTTCACTGTACTGAATCTAATGTCTACACAGGGCTTAGCATAGAGTAGGTGCTCAGTGTTTGGGGATAGCTAATTGAACGAGTGAATGAATGAATCAGGAAATGAAGGCATCTTAAATCTCAGTACTACCAGGACATGGTTCACACCTACCTGCCTCTTCCTCCCACCCCTCCCCTCACTAAACATTTAACTTTTAATGAAAATGTCCATTTGTGCTGGGCACCAGTAATACAAGGTAAAAAAGACATTTAGAAACAGACTAGAGAAAAGTAGACGTCTATTGAAATAAATGCGACTTGTGATTAATACTGACAATAGGACAAAGTATTTGGAAAGTCTAGGGAAAGAGGAAAAACAGCCTGAGGGAGGAAGGATCCAAAAAGGAATAAATATGTGGCAGACGAAGCTGTTGACAAGACAAGCATTGCATAAAGAGAAAACAGGACCAACGAAGGCTCCCTACCTGATGGTAAGGTTGATAGGATCTCGTAACACTTATTGGAGTTGGAAAAATCAAGTAAAATCAATGCAGAAATCCGAGCAGGCAAATATAATTTGGTCTCTGACCAATTTATATCCTCCCCACCCCCCTTCTTATCTTCATCATCCTCTGCTTGTTGTTTTTAGATACAGGTTTTCAAGGGACCTGACCTGGGAAGATGGATTTTCAGGGTCAGAAAAGTTCAAGGTCATTTGGAGTACAGACCTAAAAGTCATGATAAATTTTTAGGATTCCCCTTCTAATATCTAAATGATTGATTATATGCTGAAAATAAGGTGTTCTATTAAATAGAAAGCTCTCTGGAAATTTTCACACTTAGTGTGTGACACATAGTTGGAGCTCAATAATATTTAGACATATTTTGAACTATGAACCAAGATTTTATTCCTGTGTTTCTTCATATTAATACTACTTAACCCTTCTCCAGAGTACTCAGGCTGTTAAGCTTCCAGTGCTTTAGGAAAGGGGTTTTATAATACAATGGGGAGGATGAAAAGCCTCAAGGGGACACGGAGCCCGAATAACAGATTTGAAGCATATATGAAGAAATCAGAGTAGAGCCTCCTGTTGGAGGTGGGCAGCGCCTCTGAAGGGAGCCGGGTCTGAGAAGCACCGCTCTCCCCTTGGAGGGTGAGCACTCCGCCCAGTGCAGAATGCGGAACCCTGAGACGGTCCTGCAGAGCCGACAGGAGCAGAGACCTCTGCCTCTGCCTCTGCCTCCTCTGCTATGAAAGACAGAACAAGGTCAGCCATACAGATGCCCAGAGGGGACCTAGAGGTCAACAGGGTTTTGATTCCACAGAATTTGCCCCGGTAGTGTCATGAGGGAGCAAGAAAATGCTGTCCATACACTGCGGACAGGCAAGCAGCGAGGGTGCAGCCCGTGAAGCCTCGAGGTTGGGCGTGAGGGACAGCACAGTTCAGACCTAGGGCCGATGAAGCCCTGGGGGGAATAAGGCTGTTGCCGTGGGTGTCCAGCCTCAACACCAAGGACCTGCTCAGACCTCCCGGAAGCTCGGATTTCCTCTTAGTGAGCTGGGACCGAAATGGAAATGGAGGGCTGCTAAGATTAAACATAGAAAGTAAGTTCAGTGACAGGAGGGAAGGAAGCTTTACTTCTTACACTCTTGAGTTAGTGGGCATCAAAAGGGTGTTTGATTCTGTTATGTGGGCCCCATGTCCCCTTGAGGTGTCGGCTTTTGCCATGGAGAACACAGGCCTAACGTGGGGTCCCTGCCACTAGGCTACGTCACCAAACTGGGCTTTGACACCCTCCCAAAGTGCAATTCCTGCCTGCCCCAGAGACGTGGTTAGACGGTTCTGCTCAGCATTGATGAAATAATCTGTCACATCCTCTCCAAGGAATCCACCTGAAAAGACCCTTTTGTCCCAATGAGGGTGACCTCACCAGAAATAATCCTTTTTTCTGTTTATGACTTTCTTGTCCTGCCTTTAAAAACCTCCCCCTTTGGAGCATTTCTCTACTTGTATTTCAGCTGCTGCTCTTCCTATCTGGGACCCCGCAGACCTCTGACTGCTGAGACATGGCACGATGCAGATGGAGCCGCCCAGAGGACAGACGGGGTGCTGCCCAATTCAGGAATCATTTACTGAAGCCAATCAGGTCTTCAGGTTTACTTGGTTGGATTTTGTTTGGGCTAGGAATGGTCCTCGGCTACATCTGTCATTATACACATGCATTGCCATAAACACATCTCTAAAGAATTATAAGACCTGCCTATTTGTCATAGACCCAAATGTACAACAGTCTTTTTACTTTAGCATCGAACACAAAGCGTAGTAGGGATTGTGTCAATTTGGCTGATTCATTTACTTGACACAGAACTTTACGTTTTATAGGAATTTATACATACTTTAGGTGCATACTTCCCCTACTGAGAAGATAGTTTTCAAGTTGCCACCATTAAAAATGACCTAAAAATTACCAGAGCTAAGATTCTAGTTAAAGAACAGATCATTGAAGACTGAAAGCATTTTCCAGGCTTTAAGAAAGAAAAAAAAAGTTGAGTACCTGAAGGGCTTTCTAACATGGACTTAAATATGTTATTATTACTAATAATGCTTCCTTTGAATGTGGATCTCAGAGAAGCTGTCCACTTGGCATGCAGACCAGCAGCTCCCACCACCAGACCAGCTGCGGCGAATGTCGGTCTCTGACGAGGACTGTTTCCCGTGAGCGTGTCCTCGGGGCGGCTCCATCTGCATCGTGCCATGTCTCAGCAGTCAGAGGTCTGCGGGGTCCCAGATAGGAAGAGCAGCAGCTGAAATACAATTTACTTCTTGCTGAAGGAGAAGTGATCACCCAGGCCCGAAATCCAGTCTGAAATAAATATGAGCAGGCCGGAGACATTCGAGAGTCTGAGTCACTTGCTTGTAGAATATGTCTCGGGACTAAGCTGCCCTGATTTGTGTTTCCCTTGAGATTAACTGTGACAGACCACTGAGGGAGATTTGGAAGTTGTCCTCTAAGTATTTATGCAGAAAGGTCTAGAAATGTCAAAGAAGCCAAATGATTTTTATATGCTTCTTTGGTGTTTTCTTAGAATGCCTTGATTTAAAATAGCATCTACTTCCCAGTATGAAACTTATTAACCAGTTGGAATCTCTGGTCCTTGTGACGGAGAGAAGAGAGGCCGCAGCATAAGAACGGGAAAGAATGAAAGCCTAGCACACTGAGCCGACAGTCACCTGGGAACACTTTACAGGAGGGGCTTATTGGGCTGTGTCACGATGTGTGAACCCCACCAGGAAGCACCACGCTGAGCCTTCTCGCTACATTCTGTATTTACTCACACACAAGTGCTGCTGTAATTCAATGCTCTCATTGCTTTTTCATTGGAAAAAGGATTTCAAAGTAGATCTTCCACTTGAACTCTCTAATCTGCTGTTATTGGATAACACAGAACAAAGTTACCAGAAAAATGAGAGGTTCTAATTTATTGAATACTTGGCACAGGCTAGATCCATTGCTAAATGTATTTGCGTGTGTTAACTCATTAAGTATCTGAAGTAGATAGCATCTCTTGCTAACAGATAAGGAAAATGGGGTTAAGAATGTTCCTGGTTCAACAAAATGAAGAGGCAGCCTACCGAATGAAAGGAAATATTTGCAAACCACATATTTGAGAGGGGGCAAATATCCACAGTACATAAAAAACTCATACAACTCAAAAGCAAAACAACAAACTGACTTAAAAATGGGCTGAAGACCTGAACAGAGATTTTTCCAAAGGAGATGTACAGGAGGCCAACAGGTTTATGACAAGATGCTCTAGTTTGCTGGTCACTGAGAAATATAAACCAAAACCACCATGAGCTATCACCATGTTTATTTGTTTTTCTCTGACTAATTTCACTGAACATAATGCCCTTAAGGTCCATCCGTATTGTTGCAGATGGCAAGATTTACTCCTTTTTATGGCCGAATAATATTCCATTGTATGTATGCCATTATCTTCTTCATCCATTCATCTATCAATGCAAAAAGTAACTGTAAGCCTCCCTTTCATGCTTCTGGTTCAGAAGTGTTCCAGGCAAACACTGATTGCTGACTGAGGTGAGAGGGGTGTCCAGTGTGGTCCTTACGGAGAGGGGACCTTTGGAGCCTGGGCTGGTCCCTCCAGACCCCTTGCTGCTGTCTGTGATGAATACCCTTACTTTAACATTTTTGCTATATTGAATCCTTGTCCTGCAATAAACTTTAGACTTGTAAAGGATTAAATTAAATTAAAAAAAAAGAATGTTTCTGGCCACATAGATAAACAATAGCAGCTCTGAGTTTCAAAGGCAGGTCTTTTGGACTCCAAAGTCCTTATTTATGCTACTATGCTGTGATTTTCCTTTTCTTAAAGACAGAGGAATAGTAAATACCATGTTTCTTTAATAGCAGAGCCCCTGAGGTTAGGGCAAAATATGTACCTTGGGGCGTTAGGTGAGCTCAGTGGGAAGCCGGACAAACGTTCATTTCCTGGGAGCCACATGGCCAGCCGCCTCGGCCCAGTGGGCTGACAGCCCTTGTCCAGACTGTTCAGAGGAGCATATTATCCGTTGAGGGGCCTCACAAGTTACCAGCTGAAAAAGGAATGGAAAACAAATCCACTGAACATTTAAACACAAACAAACAGAGGAATAAGGATCACGGCTCTCTGTAAAGGAAATCAAATCCAACTAGCCTATGTCCGTTCTTGGAGGAGGCAAATGCAGACGAGGAAGATGGATTCAGGCTTTCAAAAATCTTTCTCAGTGAAAGCCGTTGGGCAATATAATTACCATAAGTTTTGTGGCCTGTTTTACATGCCTAGGGAGCTATAACAAAGATAGAAAGCCCATGAAAGAAAGAAAGGGATCCTTTATATAATGGAGAAGTGAGAGTGGTATAGGACCCCAAGGATCAATGCTTGGAAAAAGTTTACTTTTAAAATTTTATACATAGTCTTAAGGAAAAAAATCTCCACATTCACACCCCACAACACATTCTAGTTTGAAATACCAAGATAACAAGCAGGAAATTTTCCCCAAGATCATGTGAATGGGCTGGAAGATGAAAGATGAACTTGAAGTAGTAAAAAAATAAGTGACATATACTCAGTCACTCCCTGAACATCTCTCATTTTTTAGTTCCGAGGCCAGACACTAGAAATAAACAAAAGACTCCAGTAACAAATGAATTCATGATCCTTGGTTTATAAGGGCAACGTTGTGATCTATGGTTTGAACAAAATGGGTAAGAGCTCCTTCCTCTAAAGGGTCTGTAGTAAAAAAAAACATGATATAATGTATAAATACAAGGAGATATACACATAAAGCATGTCTTAGCACAGGGCTTCTCTACCTTAGCATTCTTGACATTAAAGCTGGATAATTTTTAGTTGTGAGGATCTGTCTTGCTCATAGTGGGGTGTTTACAGCATCCCTGACCCCAGCCCACTGGACGCCAGTAGCACGCCCCCCCTGCAAGTTTACATGACCCAATGTTTCCAGACATTGCCAGATGTCACAGCGTTGGAGTGTAAAACTGCTCTCTCTTGAGAACCCCTCCTGCTCCAGCTGTGTGCAGAGGGACATCTAACTCAGCCCTGAGATGATGGTGGGGAGGGGGCAGGGCAGGAGGCGGAAGGGAGACTGAAAACAGAATAGAAGGAAAAGAAAACATGCTTCCTGATGTGAATTTGGAAGTTCAGTCCATCCGTGTCATTGCACAGGTGTTGCGCGCCTACCACAGGCCGGGTGCCCGGAATACAGGACTCCAGAGACGCCCACGGTCCAGCTTGGCTGCCCTCGCTCTCAGCAGCTCCCCACAGTGGTGGGTTGTGATGTTGTGACGGTTCGTGGGGTTTGTCTCATGCAATTTGTTCCCAGAACTTGCTTTTAAAAAACGTTTGAGGGTGGTTTGCTGTTATCAACAGATTATCCCTGAAATGAAATCATTCTCTTTGCTAGCTTTCTGATATTTGTTTCAAGTGATAGATGAGGCAATGGTGTCACAGGGAGCCTGACTTCCTGGGCAGAACTGTGGTTCATCCTGAACTTGTCTCGTTCATGATGCCGTTCAGAGGCGGCTGTGCAAGCGATTAGTGTTCGGTTTGGTGGACCACGGCCCGAGACGTGTTATGTGAGTTAGGGGAGGGAGAAGTGATTAAAATGGAGTGTGGCAAACACACCGTCTTGTGACAGGTTCTGTCTGGAGTTTTGCCTCTTCCTGGGTGTCATTAGCCCGTCTTCCCTAGATTTCCTTCTTCCTTTCTCCCTGTTTTCTCCCTGAGTCTCTTTTGCTGTTTCCTGTTCTGGGGAACACTCTACACACAGCTGTTGAGTGCCCTGTCCGTGAAGGCCGTGCCTTTAGGAAATGTGTTCCCCGGGGATGCCTGCATTTGTCAATCTGTACTAGTGGCTTTCGACAATCTGGGGGTGAGATGGGCAGAATGAAAATGGGGGTTCTGCCCTGCGGGGGGTTCCCCTGGCACGAGCATGCTGTCACGGCCACAGTGCCTGCGGGAGGGACGCGCTGGTCACCGGGGGCATGAGCCTTCAGCTTCCAGGGTACTGGGTGAAACAACAACAAAAAATAGGTTTAGAATCTTAATTGTTCAAAATATTCTTCCCGGACAATCATGCAGACCTGTCACTTTAAACACCGTCTGCGCCTTGGTGACGTGAACCTCTGTCTCACCCAGACTTGCTTCCCAAGCCCCAGACCCATCTCTACACACTCTCGGGTGCCCCACAGACACCCAGACTGAGCCCATCTGGAAACCAATTTATTATTTACCCTCCAAATTTCCTGTCTCCTTCTGTACCTTTAACAGATGTAGAAACTATACCTGCCCATCTAGTAACTCAACCAAAAATATCTTCATCTTACATTCCATTCTCCATCAACCTTATTTAGAGTCGCTCATCAACAGGTGGACATTTTATCTCTTTAATATATGATCTACCACCGAATCCTTTCTTTGTCTCTGTTTTTCTCGCTGCCTGATTTTTAAAAAATGACAGGCTTTCCTCTTCCAGTCTTCTTCATTGTTGTCATAGAACAGTCAGATCAAGTCACATCCCTGTTTAAAAATCTTTAAATTCCTTAATATTGCCCTATAGCTGTAGAATAAACTGATCCTTTCCACCGAAATTCTCTTATGTTTTATCATTTGTATTCATTTATCTGCCTTTCTTCAACCCCCAGACCACACCCCTGGTCCCTATCACTGTCATGTCTCCCCTGGGGAAATGAGAAGTCTGTCTGCCATCCTGTCTGTGGTCCTTCCTGCCTCCTTATAATCTGTTCTCCACCTGGTTTCCAGCATAAGTAAAACTCTCCATAGTTTCTCTATGAACTAAGGACAAAATTCAGCCTTTAATGTGCCCGTGGGGCACCGCGTGAGCTGGCCTTTCCTACGCAGCCCGGCCTGACCTGGCCTTGCTCCCTGCCGCCCTCAGTCTCCTCCAGCCACAGCGGTTTTCCTTCAGTTCTGCCCTTGTGTCCAGCTCCTTTCCCCCGGGTCTTCCCACACACTGTTTTCTCTGCCTAAAATACTCTTCTCTCCACATTTTCCCTCGCTAAGTCTTACTTATCCTTGGAGTATCATCTTACCAAATAATTTGTGGTTTCTCAAAAGTGCCAGGCTATTTATGTCACCATTCCTGGCTATTTTTATTTTCTCAGTACCTCATTCTCCCATCCAATATCTTACTGCTCTGTCCTAAAAAACCCTGTTCATAAGTTTTCTCCTTCAGGAACACTTTCTGAAAACCTTAGATGACTTGGCTATCCCTCCCCTGTGTTCCTGGGGCCTGTGATCTGACTCCACCCACTTCATTTCAATTAAAGTCTCCTGAGAGATTTTCCTGTATGGAATTTCTCCTTACTAGTGAAAATACTGACCAGCCACACTGATTCAGTAAATAGTCCAGTAAGAACACAGTGCTGAGTTCCCTAGGAATTCAATTTTAAAATTCCAGGGCAATCTAAAGTCCAAAGTTTACTTTTATTGCTCAAATGTAGCGATTTTTCTCCAGTTTTTGCTAGCCTTATTTTTTTTTTCCTTTGAGATTTGGAGAGGGTTATACAAGAAAGAGAGATATTCACTTTGTTTTGTTTATGTTTATTCTTATTTCAGTAACTCCCTATTTGGGTGGATCTTATACAAAAATGTTTGCTTGCCTTTGTTGTTTTTCAGTATCTTTGGATCAACGGAGTGTCTACGTCAATTGGTTTTAACAGATGTGCAGGGCTTGTCTGTCATTTTGCACACCACAGAGGCCCTACTGGCTTTTTTCAGCAAGAACTACTGGGGACAACATTTCTCCTAGTGGGTGTGGGTTGTTGTCATCAGGCAGCCCCATTATGGGGCTGGCAATTTCCAAATGCCCCACCTGACAGACTCACTTATGTCCTATACTGTCCATGGTATTTAGGAGCAGCTATCATGATGTACTCAACTAATCAGACTTGTAAAAATACACTCAGATTTATCCTTAGAAATTATTACAACTTCTGATTGTCCTCAAATGACAAACATTATTTTCTTCTTTTGAGAATATCAAGAAAAATCTGGCATATGAATGAAGATTGAGATGCCTGGGTAAGGCATTTCATGCTGCACACCTTCTCGGAGTGCAGACAGAGGTTCTCTTGAAAGACTTGCAGAAAAGTTTTATAAATCATCATTTACTCATACTTTGAGGGAAGGATGTCTATAGCTGTGCTGTTAATATATCTGCACGTGTAGTACCAGCTACAGTTAGTGTCCCAGGCCCCAGTCTCATGGGCTGTTTATTAGTATCATGAGCAGGGTGTGATGTGGCTTTGAGAGATTCTGAAGCGGTTCCTAGTGCTTCTTCAGGTCTGAAGAGGCTGTGAGAGCGGGTGGAGGAGAGCGGGGAGTGTGCACACCTTCCTCCCGCCGGCCCTCTCTTCCCGCCTCCTTCCCCTCTTTCTCATTTTGTTTCCTCTCTGATATGTTCAAACTCTAATAAACTTACTAGGTGTGTTTTTCAATATTTATTTTACATTTTCTTTAAATATGTTTTATATCAGAAAATATGAGAGCTATGTAATATATATAATACATATTATACATATACATGTTATATATATATATGTTTTTTTTCTTCCTAAGGGATAGCAATTTTATATACATTGAATTTCCTTTGTGTATTTTCTCTACATATTATTATTTTCTCTACTTCTTTTGAACTTCTGGTTCATTTCCATTTTCCTTCTTTATAAAACGTTTTTCATGTGTTACTGATTTTTGGCAGTGTCTTCTCTCTGTGCTGCTGTAATGTGTCCTTCATATATGTGGGTCTTTTCTTTCCCTCCTGAGCTCTGAAGTTCTCTTAGCACAGCTTCTCTGCCTGGTCTGTCTGACTCACTGGTTCATGCAAACGCGGCTTGCTTCCCATCACGCACGCCTCCATCATATGAGGAATCATGCTTTTATCAACAGTGGGCTCCTGCTGTCAATCACCAGCTTGAAAGCAGTTGAGTAAAGTGTTCTGAAAACGCACCCTTCATCATGCCATTTCGTGCTATCCTGCCAGGGCAAGTGTATTTTCTTTCTTCCCTTATTGTTTACAGATTCTTCAAGAGCAGCAACCATGAGTTATTTTTCCCTGAATCTCCAGTGCACAGCAAGTGCCTCAAACATGGTAGACGCTCAATAAATAAGAATACACTGGGTGAGTTGGAAAGGACATTTGGCAAAAGGTGGTGATTAACGTGGTGAGAAGGAAGCAGAGAAGGTTTTACAGAGGAGGTAACATCAAAATTTGGTTCTGAAGGATTAGGAATTTCCCAGGACGAGGCAGGACAGGAAGTCGTAAGTTGCTAAGTAACGGACCCTCATAAACAGCCTTGGAGCTCAGTCCGTCACATGGTGGGATTCCCCTGGGCTCGAGGGGCGTCTCTGAACTGGTCACAATTCTCTTGATGACTGAGTCTGGCTCTTATGCTGGGGCCTGGGGTCTGGTAAGGGTCGGGTCCCACCCCAAATTCCATGAAGTACAAGTGGGAATAAAGGACTTTATAATAAATAAAGAATCAGAAAAAGAAAACAAAAATGGGCATGGATGTTAGGAAGGCAAAAACAACACATGTCTAGGATCAGACCTCTGGGTGTTCGTCATCCACACCGATTCTTCTTTCGATATATAGAAGTTAAAAACCTTTTCCATCTAATTTTATGTAATTATGCCATTTACAAGAGACCAAATCTCCACTCACACCCAAGCAGGAGAAAACTGCTGAGACGCTCAGCGCACCATCTCCAAACCCCCCAACCGCTGGGCACAGGGAGGACAGGCCAGTTCAAATATAAGCTCACCTTCGAGGTCTGCAGCTCCATAGAATAAGCGCATTCTGCTGCAGTGAGACAGTAAATATACCAACCTGGACGGCCCTGGCTGTTGACCTTTTCCTCATCTGTCACTCACTGCTCTGTGTGACCGCTCTGTAGATGGGCCCGAGGCAGATGCTCGCCTGAGGATGGCGCCCCTCGGAGGAGATTTGGAAATCCGAGGAGTGCCTCAACATCTAAGTAATTAATCCCAGGTCTTTGTTTTCCATGCTTGGTGTTGATCTGGGTGTTTTAGTCAATTTTTATCGACTCGGGGACAAATACGCAGAGTTGAATCTTCATTGTCCTTAAATTTAAACCATGGCTTGGGATTATCCACTGCTTAAAGACTAGACTCAGGGCTCTCTGGCTAAACCCCAAGCCCTCAGATGAATGATTTCTACATTAGCTAATAGCTTGGGTCGGTGGAAGGTCTGCTGGGGAGGAAGGCACGACCCATTTCTGCTTGCAGGCTTCATTCCAGCGGTGGTCTTTGCAGTGGGGCGCCCACCAAGGACAGGCAGCAGGTGGTCTGTAGGAAGGGGCGGGCGCACCAGGCAGCGCCCCCTCCCAGGGCCCTTCCACCTCCTTTGTCTCCTGTCTTTGCTCCCATGTGCCCTTCAGTTTAGGACCGGAGATCTGATCTAACGAGGTGAGCGACTACCTAAGTTTTCAATGACTTTAAATTTTGGCAAAAGGCAGATAGAGTCACCCTTAGCAAAAACATATTTTCTTCTATTTCTGTGTTCTTCAGCTTAAGTTTTGTCTTTCTCTCATTGGATTTTACCGAAAGCTTCCAGGAATGGTAACCACAAACCTGGCACTTTTTATGAAGTCGCTCCGGCTCCAGGTTCAGGGAAGCACCGAGTTTGTGTCCCCAGAGACGACTGGCCTGAGACAGATCAGTCACCTCCCCGCCGTACTCAGGGACTGCCCGTTCCTCAGCTGAGACAGGAGCTCATCCCTGCCCAGAACTCTATCTTGATGTGGACACACCCATACTTTAGGGCCCATCAGGTGTAACATTCTATTTCCAAGGACTGATTTCTATATTATTGAGATTCTTCTAAAGACATGATTGACATAAATTCAACTCAAACCACTTTACACAAAAAGGGCTTCCGGCTGAATCCAGACGTCCAGTGATGGCTTCTCCATCTGTTGCTTCTACTTTGTCCATGATGACTTTACTGTTTGGCAAAGTGTCCCCTGGTCCTGGCGTGAGAGTGTGGTTTGCCTCACCCAGATGAGCGGCTTCATCAAAGAAAGGTTTTCTTCCCAGTGGTTTTAGCAAAGCCTTCTGACGCTTCCTGGCTGTACTAGTTCTCCAGAGCTACCATAACAAATAACCACTAACTGGGGGCTCACAGCAACAGAAATTCATTTTTGCAATTTCAGAGGCTCGCAGTCCAGAAGCAAGGTGTGCTGGCCATGCTCGCCCCGAAAGGTCTAGGAGAGACCCTTCCTTGCCTCGTCCGGCTGCTGGCGGCTCCGCAGATGATGACTTCGGAGCCCCCGCCCGCCTCTGTTGTCAGGAGACCTTCCTCCCCTCGTGGCCACATTTCTCTCTTATAAAGATACCAGGTGTGGGGCCAGGGCCCACCCTATTCCAGCATGATGAACTTTCAACTTGATTATATCTGCAAAAACATTATTTCCAAATAAGGTTATATTCTGAGGCTCTTGGCAGATAGTAATTTTGGGGGGAGACAGAATTTGACCCAGTACATTAGGTGTCACCAACCTCTTTCTCTGCCTGGACCCTTTGCACCTGCGACTAAACTAAACTGCTCTAATTCAATCCATTTTTAGATTGACTGTCACCTCAGAGAGGGGTATAATCTAACGTGCCCTCATCTCATTATCCCTATAGCATGCCTTTTGGGCCTCTTTCTTTGCACTTCTCATGACATCTGACTGTTTTTCTGCGTGTTTACTTTCTCTGTGATGTCCCTGAGATTGCAGAGCCCATGTCTGTTTTATTTATACTTTTATCTCTAGCATCTGGCACTATTCTGGACACGTGGTGGGATCTCAACAAAAAGTGTGGAAGAAATGAATGAATGGATGGATGGATGGATGGACTGGTGGAAGAATGAAATGGTTGACTGAAAACAATGGGCGTTTTCTACTTACACTTTTCCAACCAACATTTTGGCTTTTGCTCTAATAAGTTGTGATTATATTTTGTATATTTATCTGTTTGTATCTGAGTCAATATCTGTTGAAAGCACTTAGAGCCTTCTACATGGGGTGATGTCTAGGAGTAAAAAATGGGAACAACCTGGATTCATTGTGTCCCAAACGCTTATAATTTAAGGTAGAGGAAACAGATTTTTCTTTAAAAAGGGAAGCAATAACCATCCTTAATGGTGGCATTAATTCAACAGCCTCAACAAATTAAAAAAGCTGCAAATTTTGAGTTCATGCACAGTTCACATTCTTCCAACATTCACGCTGTGTAGCAATAAACGAGGCTCTCTCAGAGGGTCTGGCACGTAATAAACACTCAATAAATGTTGGTTGGAGAAACGAATGAATGAATGGCTTGTAAAATGCCTGTAAAGGGAGTTAACAGAGGGATCCAGTCATTATCTCTAAGGAACAGACAGTGTTTGCAGAGCTTAAAGTGACAGGAACCACTCATACCCACAGTGCTTGTGAGGGGTTTTCCTACCGGAATTCCTGGGTAGACTGAGTTGCGCGCGACATGGCTTGTCTTGCTGTTTGAAAAACTGTGGAAAGAACCCAAAAGTGATATCAGACTTAGCTGGGTTCCTCTTTGATTGGAGGACATCCTATGACCCCATTCAAAGAGGAACCGATTAGTAGGTTTTCTTATTTAATCTCTCCACATTGATAAGCCAGAGAAAGCATTGTGGCATACTGGGAAATACAGTGTGGAAGGTCGCAAGTTTATATACCCTATGGTCTTAACTGCATTGGGGCATGTTAAATATATATATTCTTGTTTTCTCCTAGACAAGGGGGAAAATTTGACTTTTGTGACATGCCACTAAACCCATCTCATGGCGACCCGAGCCACGGTGTTGGTGGTTTTCTTGGCAAACAGCCTAAGGTGACATCACTTATTCAGCGACCTGCTTTCTGTTGTTCTCTCGGACCCTCATGTTTATTCTCCATTTTAGGACTTACCAGTGTTTCTCCTTTTTAATGCACCTGCCTGTAGATGAATAATTTTATTCATCACTGTCCAGGAACCCTTTGAAAATTCCTCTGTTGATCAGTCACACAGCTGCGCCCTGATCCCCAGGTCACACGAGAGGCCCTTGCTAGCCTGTGATCTCACAGCTCCTGGTGTCCATGCTGGGAAGTTGCCCTCATTTCATGTATGTTTCTTGCAAATAATTTCTTGAGTGTTTGACAGGATTCCAAACAGTCAAGCTGGCCCTTCATTCTCCTGGACTTGAAGGAGCAGGAGAGACTAGGTTTCCCCTCCCCCACCTTTTCTGATTTGCTCAAATCTGTGAGCATTCAGAGGGGTCAGCCCCACGGTATCCAGGCACCATCAGGCAGGTTAATGGACAAGCAGGTAGGGGCCTGGCCCAGAACGATGTTGTTTGCCAATGCTGGTGAACACGGAGTGAGAGCCGGGGAGCCCGGATCTCTCTGACTTCCAATGTTCTTTTTGAAGAGTGTGTTGTGGTTTTTGACAGAGGAAGGAAGGACTCTGGACATAACAAGGGGAGGAAGAATTTGTTATTTCTTTTCACCAGCCAGCTTCCTAGTTCCTGTTGCCAAGACTATAACTTTAACTTTTAAGACAAATACAAGTTGAATTGTACATTATTTAAAATTTAATTTGGAGTAACAGTATGTCTTTGGAGTCAAAGTCTCCCATTTTGAGGTAAAACGTGAGAAAAGTAGGAGTTCTGGGGGGTTCTTTAATACAAATTCCATCATTGGGTGTGCTATTAACATGAATAATTGGGTGTTGAATAAAACTGGACTTTACTGAATTATAGCTATTTTTAAATTATGTCTGCTGAACATAAATTATGCTACAATAAGGAGTGTGTTGTGATTTTAGCAAAATACCTTATAGGAAGAAGATAAGTATAAGAAACAAGATAGGTATAAATTAGATCCCAAAAGGATGATATGATACCAGGGTTGTCAGGATGCAGCTTAAAGCCTAGGCTCATGCCCCGTGGTGTCATCTACAAATAAGCCGAAGTCACAAACCATCCCATTAAAAATGCAAGAGAATCCTGAAGTCACACGCTGAAGGGATCTGCCTGTTTTTTTTTGTTTTTTTTTTTTATCACCCAAGAGTAAAAAGGTCCCCACTAAAGCCCACCATCCAAAAATATGTCTAAAGGGATACACCGTCATTGTGCTGCCCCTTATCTTTCTAGTGTGATAGTTCCATGTTCACCAGGAAGACTTCGGCGTGAGGACCGCTTTCTAAGCCCACACAACTGGCTTCAAGGACAAAAGAGGGAATGCGTGTGAGTTATCAGCCGGTCAGCTTCAACTGCAGCTCCTGTGAAGGGGGTACTCTGGGGCCAAATACCCTGGACTGGTTCCTGACCGTGAGCTAGGAATGCTCGCTTAGGGATCCCGCTGTCCTGATGCCCCAGGGCAAGGGCTGGGTTTCAGTCTCTACATTCATATGTGAGTCATAGACAACGTGAGCAAAAACGTATATTAAACAAGATAGACCCTATATATCTGTTCACATTACATGCTGAGGAAATACCCATGTTAAGGGCATTTTTAGCATCGGTCTCTGTTGTCACCGCCATGCTTCTCAGCGTGTAAAAATCATTAAAACATCCTGTATAAGTGAGATGTGATGAAATGAACACTACATTAGTGGGAAAAGAAAATCCAGTAGAGACAAAGAGAAAAAGAAACCAACAATTCGTATTTCATGTATACGGAGAAAAGTGAGTAAAAATCGTAACTATCTCACATTTTAATAGTAATTAATGTTCAGTGTTCATGTTTCTTCATAGACCTAAAAACGCTTAGGTGGTTTTTAAAGTTGATAAATCTACGGTGCTATATTTTTTAATTGAAAAAAGCCTATTAATTCTATGGTTATGTGTATATATTTTTTTATATTTGCAGTTGCCATTTCCTCGTCTGTGGTGTGCGTGCCTTTTCTTTTTTTAGTGGTGTTTTGATGAATAGAAATTTGTGATTTTAATGAAGTACAATGTGCTCATTGTTCATTTATGATTAGTGCTTTTATATTTTTTAACCCTTTCGAAAAATCTTTGCCTATCCCAAATCCCAAGGTCATGAAAATTTTATCCTATGTTTCATTTTAGAAGCTGTCACATATAAGTCCATGACGCATCACATTTGTGTCTGGCGGGTAGAGGTGAGGTAGGGTTCAAGATTCATTATTCTCCGCGTGGGTATGCCATGACATTGCACTATTTGTTACAGGTATCATTCTCTTCCCAGTGAATTTCAGTGGCGTCTATGTTATAAATCAGATAGTTGCGTATGTGTGGGTGTTTCTGACCTCGCAGTTCTATTCCATGGTTGTACTAGTCTGTCCTTGTGCCAGTTTTAATACTGTAGATGTATAGTACTTCTGTATCTAGTAATATAAATCCTCTAGCTTTCATCTTCTTTGATAATGCTTTTGCTGTCTGAGGTGCTTTGCCTTTTCCTATAGGTTTTACCACCAGCTTGGAAATATTCCCAAAAAGCAAAATTAAAAACCCAACAGCAAATCACAGTAACTTATGGATTACATTGACTAAAGAGAGTGATTTGAACAGAACTGACATCCTAACAATTTGAGTCTTCTAATTCACAAGTAAAGTTATAAACTACCATTTATTTATTGGGGGTATTTAATTTCCTTAATACTGTTTCATAATTTCCAGGGCAGAGTTCTTGAAAACCTTTGCTGTGTTTATACTTAGGTATTTGATGTTTTCATGTTACTATAAGTATGACTGGTTTTCAAATTTCATTTCCACTTGTTCACTGTTACTATATAAAAATACAGTTAATTTTTGTGTACTGACCTTGTGTTCTGAGACTTGCTAACTGCAATGATTAGACCTAGTAGCTTATTTTTTTTTTTAGAATTCTTAAGATTTTCTAAGTAGCACAAAATCATTTGTGAATAAAGATGGTTTTACCCCTTTCTTTCCAATCTGGAAGTTTTGTTTTGCCTTATTGCAGTAGGTCTTCTAGTACGCAGTTGAGTAGAAGGTATGGGAACAGAGGGCTTCGTCCCCAGTATTAGGGAAAAAGTATTCAGTCTTTCAACATTAAACATGATGTTAGCTGTAGGTTTTTCATAGATGAACTTTTTATAAAGTTTATTTCTACATACCTGAGTGTTTTTTAAAAATGTCATGAATGGTGTTAAATTTTGCCCTATGCTTTTCTGTGTCTTTAAGATCATCATATAGCTTTATTTTTTATTCTGTTAATATGACAAATTGCATATGTTTTTAAATGTTAAATCAACATTGTTGGATTGAACCCCACTTGGTCATTGTATTATCAGAGTTCTCCAGAGAAACGGAACTGCTAATATATCTATATATATGCACACATACACACATACACGACTAACGGGATTGGGTCACATGACTCTGCAGGCTGAGTCCCATGATCTGCCCTCTGTATGAAAAAGTTGGTGGTGGTGCTTCTGAGATCTGGAGGGTGGAAGTCCCAGCGGAGGGCAGGAGGAGCTGGAGGTTTCAGCTTAGCCTCTAAGGCAGACAGAGACGGAATTTGACTTCCCGACTTTTCTCTGCCTTTTTTATTCTGTTCAGCCTTCACCAGGGTGGGCGATGTCGTCTGCTTTATGCAGTCCAGTTCAAATGCTGATCTCTTCCAGACACCTCCTGATAAACATACTCAGAAATACCATTTAACCAGACATCTGGGCACCCTGTGGCCCAGTCAAGTTGACACATAAAATTAACCATCGTAGTCATTAAATACTATGATTTTAGATAATGTTGGATTTAATAAAATTTTGTTAAAGGTACTTACATCTGTATTCATGAGAAATGTTTGCTTCTCATTTCCTTTCTGATAACTGTCTCTATAATTTCTGCATTTGGCGAATACTGGCCTCCTTCCATTTCCTGGAAGCACTTGTATAAAAACGGAATTATATCTTCTTTAAAAATGTGGTAAGATTCACAAGTGAGGCCTAAAGTTTTCCTTGTTGGAAGATTTTTGACTATGAATTCCATTCCTCTAACAGATACACAGTCATTCAGCTGATCTGCTTCTTCTTGACTGAACTTTGGTGGTTTGTATTTCGTTAAAGAAATACGTCCTTGATTTAAGTTGTCAGGTTTATCGGTATATATTTTTTTATAGTATTCCCTTCCTATTTTCTTAAAGTTTGGGGATATCAGTACAGATCCTCCTCTTGTGTTCTGATGCTGGTTAATTGGGTCTTTGTCTCCTGACCAGCCTGATGTGAGGTTCATTGACTTTATTGGTCTTATCAAGAATGACTTTTGGGTTTTACTGATGTTTCTCGGTTTTTTTTTCTGTTTCCTGTTTCATTAATTTGTGCTTTTATTTATTTTTCCTTCCTTCATCTTATGTTGGTTTAGTTTTATCTTATTTTTCTAGTTTCTAAAGGCAAAAACTTAGACTACTGATTTAAAGGATTCAAGGGCCTTAAACTGCTTTTGGCTGCATTCCACAAATTTTTATATGTAATTTATTACTTTCATTCAGTCCAAGATATTTTCTAATTTCCATTATGATTTCTAGTTTGGTCCATGGTTTAATTTGATCTGTTGCTTAACTTTCAATTATTTAGTACTGTTCATGGTGCTGTTCTAGTGTAGTTTGTTTCCATTGTGGCATAAGGGTTAATTCTACATGCTTCCAATTTTTTAAACTTATTTAGAATTTGTTAATGGCCCATAATGTGGTCTCTTTGTAACTATTCCATGTGCACTTCAAAAGAATATGTATTCTGTCACTGGGGTAGTGTATACATTTCAATTATGTAAATAGGTGAGTTGATAGTGGTTGTTCAGTTCTTTCACATACATTTAACATTTTTTTTTTTTTTTTTTGCCCACGTCTCATAACTGTTACTGAGAGAGGAACAAACTTCTGTACTCTTACTGTGGGTTCGAAAACATTTCCTTTTAGGTTCTTCAGGTTTTGCTGCATGTGTGTTGAAGCTGTTATTAGCCTCACATACATATAGGGTTGTTATGTTTTCTTGATAAATTGATACTTACTCTTAATCCCCTTTGTGTAAAGTCTACTCTGTCAGATATTAATATAGTCATCCAGTTGTCTTTCCTTTCCTCAGAAAATTTCACCCATTTTACAGTATAGTTTCATAATTTTGCAAGCAGGTAGACTTAACTTCCACCAAAATCAAGAAATAGAACAGTCCACCCTCCTCCCGATCTCCCACCCTCCTCCCCATCTCCCACCCTCCTCCCCATCTCCCCACCCTCCTCCCCATCTCCCCACCCTCCTCCCCATCTCCCACCCTCCTCCCCATCTCCCCGTGTCCCATTGTAGTTAACTCTTCTTTCATCAGCCCTCATGACAACTGATCAAGTTTTCTGTCCCTAGAATTTGCCTTTGTCATAACATCCTACAAATGGAGTCATGTAAGTCACTTTCTGATTCTGCATGATTTTCTTTTCTTAGCATAAGGATTTTGGAATTCATCCGTGGTGTTTCATGGATCAGTAGTTTATTATTTTTAGAAGCAGTCGATTGTACGGCTGTACCACACATCACTGCCAGCAATTTTCCCGTAATGATCTTTGTAGGTTCTTGAACACCCAGCCAAACTTTTAGCCACTAGGCACGAATCAGTATAGATCCGTACCTCCGGCCATCTCTTCTCTGAGGCACAATAACAAATGGCTGAGTACCTGAGCTCTGCCCGCTGGGAGGCTTCTCCTTCACAGTCATCCTCGACGGCTGGTCCTGAGTGGGGCGGTAGCTTCACACTGTTCCCTGTGGGAGGTGCCAGCCTATCACGCAGAGCTGTCTATAAACTAAACCTGATGTTTTTATTCTTCAGTCAAATGGTTACAGCAAATTCCCCAGGAGGCCTCAGGTGTAGGCTGAGAGTGAGCGTAGAGGCATGAAAATGTGGGCCACTCTCTCAGGGACTTACTCGCGTCCCCAGCATCTCCTCAGGCCTGTGTTCATATGGACCATTTCTTGATGACGTTTGGTTGAGGATGCTCAGCTCATGGTGGCTGGGTCAGGAGCTCATATGCATAGGAAAACTACAGGGATGGTGACTGGTGGTCTGTGACCCAGTGTTCAGTCATTGGTAGGGTCCAGTGGCAAGTCAAAAACAATCTGGAAAAGTGTAAGTATCTCCAAAGGGTAGCATAGCAGGTGTCTGCATAGGTTTATTCTGGGTCCATGCTTTCCACGTGCTGCTCCCAGCAAATGATGAATGCTGTGCATGCACGGTCAGGCCCCCTCCTGGGAGACACGACCCTCTGGCAGCTGATTTGCTTGAAGTCTCCTTGACAGCCATGCCACGTGCCTTGGACTATGTGGCCTCCTAGGGCATTTCCTTCACCGCCCTTCCCTCTCGCCTTCACTTGGGTCAGACCTGCACTGCTGGCCCACATCCCCCAGCCCCTCCTGACTCCCTCCCAATTTCTCTCATACAGTATCATTCCTGCAGAACCCTTGTGTGCCCCATCTTGCCACAGTATCCGCTCTCAGCCGCCCCCACTCCGGTGGAGCAGTTGTCTTTACCTCCTGGGCGGCATCACAGTCTCCATATTGTTCTATAGCCTCAAAAATATACTCACTAATATTTTAGTTTTTCTACTATTGCGGATTATGGGACCAAAAGATCTTGCAAAATCATTAAGTTTTTAATTTTTTCCAGACATAAACCGATATACAATTATTATGATGGTTCCGAGCGCCTTATTCTCAGCAAGGTAGTTCGTGGCTACAAGAAAAATCAATAGAATTCGTGGCTCTTTTTTTTCAGAAATCTTACAATTCATACAGAGAGAAGAAAATATATATAATAAAGATAATACAAATTTTCATAAAGTCAGGGCCCTTATCCTTCATTTTCATTAATCTTTCCTAGATCTATCTTAGAATTGTGCTTTGTACACACAAGTTCTCAATAAATATTTGTGAAATGAATTAATAAGTTAAAACACAATCAATTGCAGGGTCATCCTTCACTCAGCAAATATATTTTGATACTTATGCATCAGGCTCTATTTTATGTGCTGGTGATAAAGCCATAAAATGGGCAAAAATAACTGTAAAGCTTATGTTTATGCATGTGTATGACAGACAATAAACTAAAAAATTAATACAAGATCCTATGTTAGATGGCGATGAATCAGCATGATGGAATATAAAACAGGAAAGAGGAACGGGGAGGGTGGGGGTGCGGGCGCTGCAGCAGAGCAAGAATGGGCGGTGGGGGGGCAGCTGAACAGGTATTTGGGGGAAGGTCATTCCAGGTACGAGGAAGAGCAAGTGCGGGTGCCCTGAGGCGGGAGAACTCTTAGGAGGCATCATGGACAATTTTGTGCATGTTGACATTTACTCTGCATGAAATGGGGAGCTCTCGGAGGGTTTGATTTAGATCATGTGGTCACACAAATGTTGCAGAACCTCATAGATGAGGAAGGTCAGCAGAGCTGGACCGTCCGTGTGGAGGAGATCAACCCCCAGCACGCAGGGATTCTGATCTCTGTCCAGACCCCAAGTGCTTGCCAGGCCCCTACGAATCTGTACCAGCCACAGTAGGCGGTGCTCAGTGACAGTTCCTGCTGATGGGAAGAATTCATTACAGTGAAGTTAAAGAGAGAGAGTTTGAGGGTTAACTGATGGCAGAGGCTATGAGAAGCCTGGGGGAGGTGAAGTCCTGGGCTCATCTGAAGGCACGTCCTCTCACTGAAGGACCAGAGGTTTGGGGTTGAGATGTTGGGGGAGCGCCTGTCTGATGGCATTATTTCCTCCGGGGAGCAGGAGACTGGGTGGAGTTCAGTGCTCTGATAATTTATTCATGTGCTCGGCGACTGGAAAGTCTGAGTCTCAGTCTTTGTTGTGGCCAGCTCTGCTAGGGTCATCTGCCTGAAAGTGCGGGGAACTGAAAACCCAGCTCTGTGGTCTTTACAATAGTGACTGTGATACAAAGTAGGAGCTGAATAACCAAGCATTATTGGACAGATAAACAGACTTACATTTCCTAGTAAGTCCTGCCTGCTGTGGCGTTTCACATGGATGTGTCTTTAACACCCCCATCAGTTCTGTGAGACGGTCTTTATTATCCCACTTTATATGAAAACTCAGAGGGTCAGAAGGGTAAGCAACCATCTGCACTCACTACGTGTAGCTAGAATTTGAAACCAGGTTTGTCTGACCCACAAGCCCATTTACGTGCCGTTTGGTTCTATGCCCAGAAAACAGGATCCAGGGGCGCACATGCTAAGTAAGAGAGAAGCATAAACTGCTGGGCGTTGGAGCCCAGAAGAGGCGGCAGAGAATCCTCGGGGGAGGAGCACAGCGCTGCGGGAGGAGGCCAGGGGAGGGGCCGACAGTGGAGGGTAAATTCCCGTAAGGAAGGAAGCCAAAGATGGGATGGTCATGACAGTTTTCAAAAACATGGACCTTTCTCTCTCTGAAGGAGAGAATGAAAGTATTGTAGCACAAATGTCAATATCAGAATAGAAACATGCTGTTTTTATAGTATGTGCTGTACTATAGTATATTTAGCTGTGGTACAGGGTACTAACTAGTACGTTCACTCTAGTAAGTATGCATGAACTAACTAGCACCATTCCTGTTGACTGGCTGGTTTGGAAGACCTCCCATACGAATTACCAGGTTAGGAAAGAACCCTTTACAGAGTGAGCGCTGTAAGGGCACAAAGAGGAACAGCTGAGCCAGACAGGGTGGGGATGGACATTGGGAAATGCCGGGAAGATGAGGGGTGAGCAAGATGCGTCTGAAGAACTGTTGGTAATTCGTGAAATAAGGCCAAAGAATAGGTTCCAGCAAAGAGTGGCAAATGAGCCTAAAGAAGCAGGGACCAAGTTCACAGGGCATTTGCACATCTTGTAAGACTGTGAGCAACTTAGGACTCAGAACTGAATTCTATTCACCTTTGCCCAGCACAGGGCTTGAAACATGGTTGACCTATAAACATGTCAATAAAGAGATTGTGTTTCATTCTGAAGGCAAAGGAGTTATTGCAGGAGGAAGTAGAGAGGAATGGCATGATTAGATTTGTGGTTTAAAGGGTTTGAGGGATCCAGGTGGCTGAGATGGGGGCTTTGCCTGGGTCGGGGTAAAGGACCCCAGGCTTGGGAACAGAGGGTCGGGGTTTAGAGCAGTAAGAGATCAGATGGGGGGGGGGGGGTCCTGCTGATGGTGACCATTCAATGCCAAAATTGAGCAGTTTAAACTAAAATCAGGTAGGGAAATTGGAGGGCATTGGAGGGCAATGAATTGAAAAGAGTGCCTTAGAAAACTTAGATGGACAGTGAACTATAGGGGCAAAGCCAGAGGCTGAGGGTTCAGTATGAGGGCTTTGGGGAGGTGGTTATGCACTAGAAGGTAGATGTTCAAGCCGGGATCTTGAGAGAGGATGAATAGAAAGTGAGATAAGTTTTTGAAAGAAGTGAGCACTTGGTGATTACCTTCATTCACTCATTCATTCATAATTATTGAATGTGTTCATTAATATGCCATATCACCCTGCAAAGAATTTTAGGACCTGACGTGAATAATGCAAGTAAGTTAAAGAAAGCTCCAAGGCTTTGAGGAAAAAAATGCCATTGAGCTGAACAGAAATTTAGATGCGAGTAACGAGTAGAGATACATTTTTGTGTGCATAATGATAATGTAAAAACAATAGAAAACATTTATCAGATATGCACAATGTGCTAGTCATTCTGCTAAGCCTCACATACCTTGCTTTGTTCTCAAAGCCCTGTGATAAATACTCTGACTAGGCCCATTTTGCAGCCGAGGAAACGGAGTCTTAGAGGTTATATAAGCTGCCCAAGGTCACACTATAAACGGCAAGACTTGAATTCAAAGTCTCTTTCCCTGTGGTTCTTCATTGACAGTTGGGGGTCGGTTAGAAAGCATCCTGGCAGAAGCTGGGGACTTGGTCTAGGACTTGGCTGAAGAGCTTTCCTTTCGGAGTCGGCAGTAGGGTTATGACACCTAATGTTCAAAGTGTGGGTTGTGTTTTCAAGTAAATGGGGGAAGCAGGCCAGCAGAGACTAGGTCTGAACATATTTAAAACATTGCCATTTTAAAGGGCACGGAGAGTTTATATATTTTAGGGTAGAGGTTGATGTCTCTCTCCTTTCTGGGAGAGGCCACTGTGGGGTGTTGTCTCCATCATGTGGCTGTAAGCACAGTGGTTTGGGGATGTTTCCTTCAGACTCGATTTACTGAGTCCTCTGCTTAGGAACATATATTGAGTTGCTTCGCAGGGATATTTTTCTTAAAGTTGGACTTATATTTCCACATCTCTGCAAATTGCAGTTTGGGAGGGTGTGTGTGTGTGTGTGTGTGCACACGCACCGATCAAAAGGCCCAGGAAAGCAGGCTTACAGACCCATGAGAAAGGCCAGGAAGGTGGGAGGTGTGTCTTTCCCTTATTCTGGTCACAAGAGGCTGGACAAGCTGGGCTGTTACCACCTGGATCTCACCTGTACTGCACATACTCTGTAATGCTGAACAAGCCATACTGAAGTGACTTGGAGGGACTCCTGGATTTTGTAATTGCGTTTGCAGGAAGATGGGGAAACCTAAACAGATGGCTTTGTTTTCCAGTCTTAATCCTGACCTTGCAAGGCTGCTTAACTTCTCATCTGTGCCTGAAATAATACAAATAATGGTCTTTGCATCATAGAGTCAAACATATGGAAAGTTCATAACACTGTGCTCTGCCACAGAATAGATCCCCCACAGATGCTAGGTTTCGATGACTATTAATAAGGATGCCTGATACATAGGAGTACTTAGGACAGGTGGCCACTATACTAAGTACTTGGGGTGCATTGTCTCATTCAACCTCCACAACAGCCCTGTGACACCATGACTGTCCTCCCCTTAGATAAGGAGAGCCTGGGGTACAGGGAGGCAGTGACTTCCCCACAGTCACACTGCAAGTAGTGGGTCTGGGACTGCAACGCGTGGCATCCAATGCTGGGTCTCTGATGCAGGTGACCAACCCTCCTGCAGGAAAGAGGCCCTCACGGTGGGGTAAGGAATGGCTTAATGTTTTCCTCTGGGTTCTAAGGGATTTGGTTCCGGATTCCAAACCGGGGCTTTTGCATCATGAGATGCTGAACCATGTGAAAGCCTCCGTGTGCTGGATGTGGAGCGCTGGGCCCCAAGACTGGCTCCTCTGTGAGTCCATCGGTTACCCCCAGGCTCTGGGGGAGCGGGTGACGCAGCTCAGCGGGCTTCAGCTTTACTTGGGGGAAGAACACAGGTGCAAGCCGAGGGCAGCAGCCAGGAGCAGCCGCTGTGAGGTGGCGATGAAGGGCGTGCGGGGCTCTGCGGCTGACCGCCAGGGCAGCAGCCCTCATGGGTCTGTGTGACATGCTAGACACGGATTACAGAGAATATGCAGAGATCATATGAGAAACGGAACGGAACCGAGGACTGGATTTCCCGCAGCTAGTCTGAGACAATTTGGAATTATTGAGAGTTTTAAAATGGGTGCTACAATGTTACAACTTTCAGGGCAGCATTCAGGGGTGGATGTGTAGACGCGGTGTGAGTGGAGCCCTCTAGGGTTGGCAGATGCAGCCACCCTGTTGGAAGGAAAACATTACACTCTGAAAATCGGAGGGATTAGAGACACTTGAACTGCATAAAAATCAGGGTCATCCTTACTTAATCCCTACTATGAGCTAGCATTTTACGTTCCTCAGGGCAATGCTATCAAGTTAGCCATTCTTATCCCTATTTCACTGAAATAGAAATTGAGACGTAAAGAGATCAGGTGCCCTTCTTAGGGTCACAGGGCTAACCAGGGGTCCGGCTGGAACTTCAGCTTAGTCATCTCATTCCATAGTCTGGCCTTTTTCTCATCGTCCCGCTAAGGCCTGAATCTGGAGCAGCAGCAGGGCCAGTGCGGGGGCGGAGAGTCCGGGGGGGGCGGGGGCATCCGTGGGAACTTCAGATGGAAGTCCTGGCCGGGCTACTGGGGCGGCAGGGAGGCCAACGCGCAGAAGAAGAGCAGGACCGACAGGCAGGACTGCACCGGCCTGTGACCTGCAGTGTGGTGGGGGCCCTGCTTACCTGTTAGAAGCGAAGGGATATTCAGACAATAATGGCCACATCTAACAAACCTTCTGTTTGAGAGATTAGAAATTAAATAAACCAAAAAGCAGGATGGTAAATATATCAATCAGAATAAAGTAACTGCCGTGGCAGTAACAGACAGCCTCCAGACCTTAACGGACCCACACAGGTTTTCCCTCGCTACGTGCCTGTCACTGGCATTCTACTCCATGTCCCCTTACTTGGGCCCCACGTTGATGGACCGTCCATTGTCTGGAGTACCGACAGGGACCCGCGGATGGAAAGGGAGCTCTGGACGGTCTTGGGCGGACTGCTGTTCATTCTGGCTTAGGATTCGTCCTTTGTGTTCGCTCTGTCCTCCCCGCGGGCAGCCCCTTGGCGGGATCAGTCCCGGGGCCCCACCTGCTCGCGGACCTTCAGCGGGAGACGCACGCACACCAAAGCTGATGGCATTAATGACCCCCCACGGTTTGAGACCTGAAAGGGTGGTAGCTTTGCGGGATTTCCTTTCCCAAGGTGAGGTTAATTTTTTTTTATTCTTAAAGGAAACAGGGAAAAACCCAGTTGATTGACATAGGAATGGCTGCAAATATCAAGAAGCCCGTGGAAGTGACGGAGTCTTCTGGGCAGGAACAGGACGAAGGGCCCAGGAAGAGGAAGGGCTTCAGAGGGGGCAAGTCCTCTGGGACTCTGCAGATTTTTGAGAATGAGACAAATCTAAAGAGAAATGGAGTGAAGAGGGAGGGGAAGCCTGAACCCGTTGCCGTAGGAAACGGGCTGGAGGGCCCTAGTCATGCCTCGTAAGTCCAGCCGGGCCAAATCGAACCGCTGAGGCTGCAGGCTGACCCCCGAAGGACGAAGGAATCATAAGTCTTGACAGCATCTGAAATAGTGCTTTCCTCCCCTTTTTGCTTAGGGAAAAAAAAGCATTTTAAAGTCGCTTGGTTTCCTTCATGTTTGGGAAAGAACAACAATGCAGCGGCTTTGCGGCTGCGGGTGTCGCTCTGCGGGGCGCAGATGTGAAAGCGAACCGTGTCCGGGTGGGGGTTTTCCTCAAGGGCCCCGCGCGTCTTCACAAGACCACGTCCTAACGTGAGGACGAGGAAACAGTCCCTGTCTTGGTTTATTGAGACAGAAGGAGAATTCTGACTCATCTCTAAGAAAATGAGTTCTATTTCAAATTGGAGCAAAAAATTCCCACAGAATAGGTTAATCAAGGCCTGGGGACACATTATTGTTTTTCCAGAGTCACAGAGGGTGCAAAAGTAACTTCCTATATATGTTAATTACTCATGACTCATATTTCCAAGTAGCACAAAACCCAGTCCATACTGCAAAGAGGGAATGTGTTGTGTCTCAGAACTAAAACGTCCTGGGTATGGAATTGGGCTCCAGCAGCATCCACGGCTCCTCCTCCTCCTCCTCCTCCTCCTCCTCCTTCCTCTGGCTCTTCTCTCTCTCCCTCTCCCATGCACCATCTCTGGGGCCTTCTTTGTACTCTTTTGGCTTTGTTTTGCAAACAGGCTTGCTCACATGGTGACAAGATGTCCACCAGCATCTCCATGTTTACGTTCTGTAAAATTTAAGTCTAAAGGAAAAGAAAGGCATTTCCTCCTAGCAATTTCAACAAAAATTCCACAGTCGTGTTTCCCTTGCTCCAGTCGGCTGGCTGGGGACACAGGGCCATCCTTGAGGCATCTTGTGCTGCGTCCCCATTAGGCATATCCAGATCACACGCTCTCCTCCCCACTAGGGGTGGTAGAGGGCAGGAAGGCCTCCCCGAAACTTAGAGCATCAATAGCAGGTGGTGAGGTACCAGATGGTGCTTAAGCCAAAACAATGTTTACTACACTGAAAAATTTTTAGACAAAATTTCATACATTTTAGACAAAAGTTGCATACATTCTTTGAAGTTTAACACCCCCAGTAATAATGTCTCTAGTCAAAGAAATTAACATTGTCTGTGACTTTTTAGACTTACCTACTTTTCTTTAGCTGTCACTTTGAGAAAGGACTGTATGAAAACAATCAGAGGGTAATAAGAAAAAAAGCATGACCTGATATGAGCTGAAGTCAGGATATTTTCAATGATAGCCAACTAGAATTATTCTATAATTACTCCACCACAGCCCTGAAAGTGAGTCACCAAGAAATGAATATTTATAAGTTTTTTTGACCTCAAAAATTCAAAATCTTAAACGAGGTCACCTAAGGAGACTGTGGAAAACTTCCATGCAACGTATTGGCAGATGATACAGTTCTTATTTCAACAAGCTTAGTATGAAATGCATGCCATCTGCTAGCTGGGAGAATTCTAGTGTGTATTAATTGTGTGAGAGACATTCCTGCCATTTAGTTGTAAATGACTGCACCTGCAAGAGAGAGAGAGAAAAAAAGAGCATGTCTTATCACTTGTTCCTGGAACTGGAAGATTTGATGACACAATACTGCTATTTCATCCACTTTTAAAATCTGCGTCTGATCATGACAGCTGTTCTCCCACAACTAATTTGAATATGCTGTGTCGTATACTAGAGCAGGATTGCCAGGAGAAAATATCAATCAGCACAGTGTGAAGACTTCAGTGATCTCTTTCCATTTCTGAGGCATTTCTAAATATTTCAAGATAAAGTGCAGATACATCTGATTTTGATTTTAACTCCATCAAAGAAGCATATTTCAGGAACAAAGGTTTTATATAATCTATACTTTCCAGGCTTAACTTTCCAGAATTCTGCCTAAGATGAGATCATGTAGGCACAAGAGAGAAATCTCCATGGGTGGGTCCTTCATCATTTTCCCAGTGAGATAAGAGATATTCTATGCATACAGCTTCAAACTCGGAGATTCATAGGCTTTAAAAATGGAAAACCCTGTTATAAAGCACCTTGCAATACTACCATCTATTCTGTGGATCCAACCTTTATTTTATTTATGATGCACTCACCATGTATTGCCCTCAATATTGCAAAGCCAGCAGAGTGCAAAGGAGTCCTTCTGTTCGTACAGAGGAAAGATGATAGAATTTAGACTTTAGTTAGAGTTTATTCATCTCCTAGCTTTGCCACATATTAGCAATGTGATCTTGGGGAAATTACTTGCATTCTGTGGGCTGTAAAAGAGGAATAAATACAATTACCTAGAGCAGATGACAACTTTTAATGAGGTATTATATGTGAAGGTGCTTGGCACACAGAACTAAATAAATATTTAATGTCTCCCCCTCAACTCAAGTATTATACAAGTGCTATACCTTCAGCCTTCCCAAGTTCATTTCATTCTTCCTGCTAAATTTACTGCATGTGCAAACTATTCTTTGCTTAGTGAGTGTTATTTATAGACTCATGTTGCAAGCTCTCTCTCTGTAAGAGGAGGGAAGAAGGGGTATTTCTTCTCCACCTGTGAGCGTCAGACATTGAGAAAGAATAAGGAGATATAAATATCGGCAGCACCCTAGCCAATGGACCACATTTTATTCTTCTGACACTTACAGAAACTTGCCAGGCATGAACTTTTTGCTGAATGGCAGCTTTGATCATAGCTGCCTGGAGGGGGTCCCTTCGGTTGAACAGAGCAATTCAGCTCTTGATGTGCCCACATCCCAGAAAATATGAGAGTCAAAATCCTAGAAATGTGGAGCTGTTCAATCACGTGGTGACAGACACACTCAGTCAACACCACCGACACGAGAGAAGGAACGACACTGGCTTCAGGGAGTCGGAGCCCAGCCGTCAGTCATGGCAGCTGAGCATCGCTTAGGGCCTAAGCCTGCGACGGGAGACTGATGAAGCGTTTGAATCAATAGACGTGGTGTGGAAGTCAAAACCAAATGTTAAAAATCCTTAAAGACCTGTAGCGACTTAATCAAGAAGACCTGGGATAGATTACAACAAATTAAGAGACTGGGGATAATGGTTCTTGACTATTAGTCATCTTGGAAGAGTATCATAGAACTGAACTGTCATAAATGTGATGGCCATAAATAGTATTAAATTCAATACATCCTTCTTTTTCTGTTTCCTAATGCATTTTTTTTCCAGAAGAAAAGTGAAACAGACGCATTATTAGAAAAACAAAGAGTGAAACCTCACTGTCATAGGGAAGGTGTGAAAGATAAAAATATTAATATCTTATTCATTTCTATCCCAGATTTTCAGGGATATCAATTCATTTCTCACACATTTAATTTTACTGTGCCAGATTCTAAATGGTGGAATTTGTGGTCTTAAGCATTTAGTTTCCCTTAAGACCACATTAATGGCTGATAATTGTTATTAATAATACCTATCTACTAAATTGATGTTTTATCATCATATTTAAAGTTGTGTTTTTAAAGAGCTTATGCCTCTTTGGCTTAGAATTAGTTAATTAACACTAATGATGTTTTGATTAAGAGAATTTCTTTTTCATTGAATTCATACATTTTTTTAAGAAAATTTGTTTAATGGTTCAATATTGAAGTTACATTTTATTCATTGGAGCTGAGATTTCATTTCTTGAATGTTAAGTGCTGTAGCTTCTGGAAACGTTCCTTAAATAATTGTTGGTTTATTGCACAGGCTGGTTAAGGTCAAGGAGACTAAATACCAGCTTAGATTTCAGAGATGACAGAACACGTCTGTTTTGATCAGAGTTACCATGGGCGTAAAGAAGTCCTCTCTGGGACCATAGCGCTTTGCTATTTTAAGATCTTTAATATTTTATGCTTTGTGCATTTGTCAGACAGGAAGCTACTTTCCCCCACTAAAGAAGCATTTTTACTGAGGCCGTTGTAGCCAAAAATAAGAGCTTATGTTTTAGTTAGTAAGAGTTGACCAGAGCTGTAAATATACAAGACCTAATTATGCAAGGAAAGTAACCTGAACATTGTTGTAAACACTGACTTAGTTTTTTATCTTGACTTTTGTATTTATTTTGTATTTTGTCTTAAAAACATAATGATTCTGAAATTAAATATATTCAAAATAATTCTTTAAAGTAAAAAAAGTTCAATATTTAAGGCTGCTTTTAATTCTTTAGCTTTCCATGTTTAATCGCATCATTCTCTGATTCTGCCCTCCACAGGAACGTGGTTCTGATTTCTCATTGCCACGGTCATAATGTGATGCCCGGGAGTTGGGCAGAGAGAGTAGCTGTAACAGAGAGAAAGGGGAAGGGAAGTGACGGAGCTGACCTTTGACTCTCACACCGTTTCCCTGCTTACATCCTTAGCACTCTTGTCTTGTATCACCTCCCCCTTAGGTTAAAAACCTTTGGGACAGAACAGGGTTGGTGCTCTGTGCCTTAGCTGTTGAACTGGCCCTAACTCTTTCTCTGAAGGCAGAATAACAGCAGAACAATAACAGTGCCCTTAGGGGATCACACACACACACACACACACACACACACACGCGCGCACACACACACACACGTATTCAGCTGGCTGACTTGTAGATTTTGGATGGGTTTGGGGTTTGGGTAGGAAAGTCTGACTGATCAGCAGCGAAGGACAGGAGCAGGAGGAAGAGAGCGGCTCATACAGCACACATCCATCCCAGGCGCTCCCAGACACTGTCTCCTGCCTCCATCTTTTACCCCAGTAGCTCCATCCCCCCCCATCTATTTCATCATGTATTTATGTTGCTGAGGCATCTCTCTAAGTCAGGGAAGTCGGAGTTCTGGCTCCTGCTGGTGGAAGGTGGGAAGAAGTAGAAGATCCAGCTACTGTTTGCCACCACGATTCCATGAGAAAATGCTTCGAGTCCTAATTGATGACCTACAAAAAACAAAAGAACAAGACTCCTTCTGCTCTGCTTGCGGCGCCGGGTGTATATGGTACCTTTTCCCCTGGGATGAACTCAAGCACGTCCATTTCACTACCTGGCTATTTCCACCCCTGGCCCCTGGGCACACGGGCTGCATCATGTTCCCACGCGGCCATCTCTGCAGCTCCCTGGTTGTTGTAAACGGATCGAAGTGTCAGCGGTTTTGGCTTCACACCCGTGACACCACGATACAAGCAGTTGCACTTAAATAGTGAAGCCCTAAGACCCAGATCTCTAATAGTAAGACTTCAAGACGGCGTTCTCTTCCGTGGCTCCAACGACTTTTCTTACATTAATAATGTATAGGTTATGGTTTACAGACAAGAAAAATGCTTTTTAGCATGGCATCAAAGACCTCTCATGGTATGTTCACCCCTTCCTCTCTCATCCCTCCCCTTCAGACTGCTAGGTGGTCACTCAGTGTGCGTCCCCCTCTCCCTCCTGGACCTTCTTCACTGCCTGGCTAAGTCTTACACTTCTGGCCAATCTGGATTTACTTCCAGGTTCAAGTCCTTGACCAGCCCCTTCAGCACTGCTGTTAGGGACCCTCCCCCCCCCGCCCCTCACTGAGCTGCTCGTGCTGTATGTAGCCCTTCACACTCCATTTTCTCATTTCCTTCCCTCTTTGATCATGCATTCCTTTAGGGCCCATATTGGTGTATCTCTGGTGTTAAAGTTTTCAGCAAATATTTGTTTCTGTGATTTAAACCGGCTGTGTCTGGGTCCCAACGGATGCAAAAGTGCATCATAACTTAATCAACGATTCCACAACTAAATAGATTTGTCTAGGGCTTGTTAGAGCTGGAGACAAAAATGAACCTTATAGGAGGTTCCACTCTAAAGTACAGCTGCAGGCTGTACAGCCTAGCCAGCTACTGACTCTCAACACCTGTTTGCTAAGAATCTGCTTTCTGATTCATATTTTGCTACGTATCTTAGTTGGAACGAATTAGATAAGAACAGAGGACACTCGTGGGGAAGAAAGATTGGAAAGATTACAATGAATCTGGCTCGAATTAAAAGCTTGGGTTGGAGTGTTATTATAGATTAATTATTAGAAACACTTGAACACGCTGAGAAATTATACTGAATGAGACGTCTAGAACCACTGAAGAATTTTAAGGAGAATTGAATGACTATAGTAGTGATGACGATGGATAAGATAAAAAAAAGTGCTAGCAGAACTGATTTTTCTTGGAATTGTCGCTCTTCATGCACTCCCTTTTCCCCAGGGTCTCCCATTCTGTGCTCCGTCAATCGAGGAATCAAGGACATAAGAAATTCAAATCAGTCACTTAGGCACTTAAGGACTAAAATTATGGAATCTTAGGGTCAAAAAGGTCCTAGTCATCTACTTGAATCACCTTGTTCAGTATTTGGGTTTTTTTCTCCCTGTAGGCTTTTTATTATAGTCTATGCTTTCAATTCACTATATCTGAATAGCTCATTTAATTTTGAAAAAAAAAAAGATTCTCAAAGAATTCTTTTTTATGTTTAACTAAGATGTAAGACGTGTATCTCTTTTAGATCAACCACTAATCTTAGATCTACTCCTTGAGATTACATAGAGCAATCAACCCCCCCTTTCTTATGATAAATCCTCCAATATTTGAACACAGCCACCTGTTTTCACTGAGGTTCCTCTACTCCAGAGTAATTATTTGGTCTCCTCCTTCATGAAGCCTGCTGCCCTGTGAGGACCCCTGCCCGGCACTTCTCTCAAGCTATGGCTCCTCGTGCCAAACCTCATGGGTCTTCGGGCTGGAAGTGCCAACCGCACCCTTAATTCTTCAGGTTATATTTCTCTTAATATATACGAATACATATTTATTATTATTATTATTATTTGGGTATCTACATCCCAATAGTAACTCAAACTAGGCTGTCTATAGATGAAAACCTCTAAAGATTTTATATGTTCATGTTAAGCTACCTGATGTCATATTAAACGTTAGGGACAGTGATAAAGCTCTCTGTCCTTAAGAAAGATACTTATAGCTTAGAAATGTGGTCCACAACTATTTGCCTAAGTTGTTCACATGCCTGCTTAGGGACTTGTGTTTTTTCTTCCTGTAGTTTGATCATTGATTTTCCTAAGGATTCTGATTCTGGTGTTTCCATGCTTCCCGTTATACGTCTTTTTAAGTAACCACAGTATCTGACCAAACCAGTCGCTAGTTCATCGTTGACAAGATTTGGCTTCTTACCAAAGTCCGTATCACCAAGTTCCCCTGTGATCTCACACAACAGTGGCTGTTTTCATCTTTGCTCGTAGTCTTTTATCACTCAGGTTTTATAGTGACCTTGTCCAGTGATGAAATAGGATATAAAAAACAGCACGTCTTCCCTATTCTGTACAGTTGTGATTTTTGGCCATAAGTGACAGCTTTTATATTTATTGCTCTCAGATTACACCATATTCGGTCTGGCTCATCATCAGGCTACCCTGATGACAACATATTTATCTGGGATAGAACGTATTCATCCCATTTATAATGTTGTTTGGAGATTTAAAGGAGAGAATCAAATTGTGGTTTTATTATCACCTTGCCAATCTTAGACTTAAATTCATTCTATCAAAGTTCATTCATCCTTTTTGGTATGAAAAATAATTTTATTTGACAGAGAAGTTAGAACCGAAAGATCAAGAAATTCAGTTTTTCTTTGTGTCATTTCTTGTCAGTAACAAACAGCAGCTATGTCTTTTATTCGGGGTGGGGAATGGTGGTCAGCACGCCTGAATTTTATTCAGAGAAGTTTATCATTAACTATAGTTCTTCTTATTTGTTTACTTGTTCGTTGCCTTTATTTCCCCACTAAAATGTGACTCGTGGGAGTTAAAATTCTCAGCAAGATGAAATAATTTTTTTGAGTGTTCTCATTTTTTTTCCAAAAGAGCCATCCAACTGTTTCTGAATCTCCCAGCATTACATTTCTTCATCAGGTTTGTGAATCCAGAAAACACCCCTCATTTTCTGAATCTGGCTGTCATTTGTAATATACACGTGGGACACATCAGTCCTATTCATCTTTCTTTGTCTTTTCATAAATGCCAGGCAAAACACATCTACCCTTAGGTTCATAGGTTTCAACTGCAGGCTCATAATTTCTTTAATTAGACTACTGTAATGTTTTACCTCATGATAATTATGCCTGTATGAATTAAGTTACACTCCTGTTATTTCATGTCAGTCAGGAGTCTAATCATATCCATGACAGTGAATCCTCTGAAGTTTGTTATTTGCTGAACGAAAGCCTCAATTTATTTTAATCAACTTGCTCATTTCTATTATCAATTCATTACTTGTAACATACGTGCTGGTCTATATACTGCATCAGTCTGAAATGCAAACACTCCCTGAAACTGGGTCTTGCTCTTTGCATTCAAAAATTTTTTTTCAGAGTCCGGTGTGCATGGTTCTTTGGACATCTTTCTTCTCCATCTTCCCTTCTGGTAAAGACTTTAATGGAAGAAGGTGAAAAAACAGCAGTGATAAAATGTAAAGTATTATCTCATGTAGCGTTGCCTGCGTCTCATTAACTAAGTGTTGACTCCATCCCAGTTGCTCTATGGAAAGCCACGAGGGTCTCACTTAGGTTTACTTATTTTTATCATTTTTTTCTGCCCCCTTGTTAGTGTCCACCACTTAGGAAGCTGCGCGAGTGTTGTTGCTTAATACCGCTATTGCTCTTGGTTTGTGTGAGGCCCGTGATGATATCGCCAAGGCTGCAGTTTCCTGGCACAGGTGGTTGAGGGGCTGTAGCACCTGCTTCCCTGCCTTTCTGTTGAGGTGCATAATGCCCTTGAAATTGGTCCAAGTGGTTATTTGTATCAGTAGTAAGCCATTTGTGGATCTCTGTCTTTTAACTGGTGTCATTAGACAATTTACTTTTAATGTAATTATTGCTCTGTTAAGTCTGACATTTGATTTCTTTATTATCTGTTCCCTCTACTTTTCACATCTCTATTTTCTTTTTCCTGCCATCCTGCAGATTACTCTAACACTTTTTATTGTTTTGGTTTCCATTTTCATTTATCTATTGTGTTTTTTATTGTATCTCTTTAGGTAGACTTTTCAGTGAATGTTCTGGATATATTACATTACATACATGTAACTTAACAATTCTACCTGCTCATGTTGTTATTACTAGTTTGAGTGAAGAATAATAACTTCACCTACCTTTGAGTCCCTTTAATTTCTCCTGATTATAATAAAATTATCTTAAATATTACTTCTACATACATTGAGAACCACTTCAATTAGTGTCATAGTTTTTGTTTAAACATCAAATGTAATTTAGAAAACTTAAGAAGTGAAGGATAAGGATATCACATTTACCCGTAGTTTTAGTCTTTGGGTTGTGTGATGTTTCAAGATTAAAAAAATCATTTTCTTTTCTGTTTCAAGAACTTCCTTAAGCCTGTTTTTCATCATAGCACTGCTGGCAACAAATTCTCTTAGTTTTCCTGCGTCTTTATTCCTCTTTCATTCCTAAAGGGTATTTTCACAGGATACTGGATTGTGGTTAATGGTATTTTATGTACTTGAAAAGTCTACCACTTTCTTCTGGCCTCCATGATTGGTGATGAAAAATCTGCTGTTACTCAAATTGTTTTTTTTCATTTTACTAAGGTATAGTTTCTCTTGCTACTTTTAGGACTTTTCTTTCTCTTTAGCTTTCATGGGTATGGTTATGGCATCTTGACATAGAATTTTTTGGCTTTATCTTGTTTCACTTCCACTATGCTTCTTGAATCTGTAGTTTATAACTTTTGCCAAATTTAGTAAATTTGCCGCCATTATTTAAGTACTTTTTCAGTCCTATTTTTTTCTCCTCTCTTTCTGGGACTCTAATGAAAAAGATGTTCAGTCTTTTGCTACAGCCCCACATATCCCTGAGGTCATGTTCAGTCAGGCTGTTCTCATTAAAGTTGAGATTATCTTGGTTCTCGGTATGAAAGTAATTTTCTATTGTATTCTCGACATTTGGGGTGTTTTGCTATAAGAACCTGGGTCTTATTTAAATATTCTGTTTTAGCAGGTCTCCTGTGACACCACTGTGGCAGAGGAAAGGTGGAACTGCCCTATTAATGCCATTTTCCGCCTACTGTGATACAGTGCTCCAGTTGTGGGGGTGCTTCACACCTGGCCCTCACTGACACCCCGAGAGGGAGGGGTGCCTTGTCACCCATCAGCAAGGATGGGAGTCTCAGTTTCCACTAGACTCTGGGGATGGCCTCTATCTGGGAGAGGAAAGGTTCTTTCTTCCTGCTTCCCATGTGGCCTCTACTGATACAGGAATAGAGAAGGGAGTCCTCAGGACTGCTGGGAGGTCATCAAAGTCCACGATGCCTATTCATCTTCCTCTGACACTAACTCAGCAAGGAGAGAACTGAGCATCTCATCACTCCCAGATCAGAGTGTAAGCCCAGACTTCCCACATGGTCTCCACAGATCCCACAGGGAGGTGGAGGGGTGACTTCAGGGTGGAAATGAAATCTCCAGCTCCTTGTGACTCAGCTTTCCCTGATGCCACCATAGTTGGGGACTTGGCACACTTGTAGTCTGGGAATGGTGGAGTCCAGGCTCACTTCTTAGCTTTTGCTGATGGGATTTGAGGGGTGAGGCTGCCAGGTTTTCATTTGTGTGATTGTTTGATGTTTGACTGGAGTTGGGTGGTTATTGTATAATAATGTTCGGTCCTGCCAGGCCCCTTTCCCAAGAGCAGGCTTTTCTTGGGACATCTTTTGCCTGCATCTGATGGCATTTCTCAGTCTCTGGATTCTCTAGCGCCCAACCTGTGTACATGAGGCAAAAAAACCCAGGAAGCTCGCCACCACGCCACTTCCTAGTTCCCATGGTCCCCAGTCAGCCTTTCCTCCACTTTCAAAGTTTCTTGTGTTTCTTTTATGTAGAATGTTCAAGGTTTTTAGCTGTACTTAGTAGAAAGTGGTCAAAATTCGGCCTTCACATCTTCAGTCCAAAGAATTGCTTCGTATTTGGACAGTAATCCTACCAAAGCAACAGATATACCATTAATAGCAATAAGGGTAAACGAGATCTCATTATTCACAAGGTTGAAATTAAAAAGCTATCAAGCCTCTGTGTTTCTATATGTACTAAGAGAATCAATCTAGCCTTAACTTATTGTCAAGCAAATAATTACAGACAAAAATTAAAAGGATATACAATTAATACTCATTTTCCATAAGATTTCTAAGTATAAAGTTTTAAAAAATATCCATTTCCAAAACGTGTGTGATTTGGCGTTTGCAGTGGAATGAAATACGTTCTGTTCTACCATCATAATTGCTTAGGCAAGTTTAGTATGACTTGCACCACCCATTTGTGTATAGCATTATTATTTCTCAACAGGCCATTTTTCCTTACTGTGATACAATGCTTCAGATTATTTTACCTGTATTTGAAACTTTTTTTTTCCAAATTGACTATAAGATCTCCAAGTTACTGCATATTCTGGACAAGAATCTGATCCCACAGTATATACTCAATAAATGCTTTAAGATAAACAGCCCTGAAAAGAAACAACATAAAATTTTTTCCTTAATCTTAGGTGATTAATTTTAAGGTCATGGAACACAAAATTTCAAAGGTGGAAGTAATTTAAGTGCTTTTTCATACCACCTTAAATTCATGTCCAGCAGACATAAAACGGAACAAAAGTTTAAGTGGTGTGCAATTTGAAGTAGACTGAGGTTGAGGTCATAATATAAATATACTCTAAGAAATGTAAATATAGGTCCATCTAGGGCTGAAGAAGGTGTCTCATCTAAATAGATGAGTACTTATCAGTTAATAATGGGCAAAGGAAGATTGGAGAAACTTTATTCTAGGGCATTAATTTATGACCTATAAGAAGCCTTGTAAAGACAATCTTCAAATCTTGAATGAACTGCTTCTACCAGAAGGCATGGCAGCCTGTACCTTGCTTTCCCCAGGGACACAGGGCTCTGTGGCTGCAGGGAGCCTAAGGGCTCACAACCGTCGGCCTATCTATAAGGCTGTTTCAGCTCTCTTTGTGAGAAGAACTAAACTTTTCATGGGAAGGAATACATTTTAAGAGAGTTAGTAAATACAGCCTGATCCAAGGGGTGGAAAGATATTGAGATGATCATAATGTGAATTACCCAGATTTAATCTGGACCTGCTTCCTCTCTTCTGCTCATCACCCACAATTCAAGATATGACCCAGTGTCCTGAGAGAGGCAATCGCTGTTTAAACAATACCATCATTACTAGGGCTTCTAAGAAAGGAGTAGGCACTCCTACTTTGCAAGGGGAGTTTCCCCAGGGACCTCTTCAGAGAGTGACCTGGACCCTTGGCGCCACCTCTTGCGGAACGAAGGGCAGGTAGCCTGGAGGTCTAAGATCGCCGCTGCAGGGACATCCTTTGAGATGTCCAGACTATTCCAGTGAGGCTGGCCCAGGAGTGATAGTGAGGACAGCAGTTCTGGACATGAGAGCTGAGCCACTCAGAGCAGTTTGCTTCCATTTCAATGACTTTCTGAAATTCTCTAGATTGCTGCAATCTGGAAGGACACCAATTACATTAGAAAACTAACTTATTTTTAAAGTTTATAATCCTTTGGAACTAATTTATGGCACACATTTGAAAATTAGTTGTATTACTTTATGGATTCCTTTTGCCATTGACCGAATAAAAACGGACCAACTGCTCTCTCCAAAAGACTTGGCTCTAGGGACTTCTGCCAACCTACAAATATTTTCTACTATATTTCAAAATTTAGTTCAGAATTTTGAGCTATTGTTATTTAAACTGATCAATGGGAATTATTTTGTTCTTTTGAGAGCCTGAAATGTTTTTGTTTCATCAAATAGTGACTATTAATAGATGTCAATTATAAGAATGAACCAAATAGAAAGTCTGACATTGAAAAAGTATAATAATAAAAGTAAAATATTCAGAAAAAGGGATGAAGAATAGGTTTGAGTTGGCAGAAGAAAGAAAACCCATAAAATGGGAAAAGTAATTGTAGAATCATTTATTTGATAGGGACGTGTATCTAGAATATATGTAAAGCTCTTACAACTCAATAATAGAAAGACAAATAATTAAAAAATGTGAAAAGGATCTGAAAAGACATTTCTGTAAAGAAGATATACAGATGGACAGATGAGCACTTGAAAAGATGTTCAATATCATTAATCAATAGGGAAATGAAAGCTAAAACAAAAATTAAATGCCACTTTATACCCACTAGGATAGTTATTTCAAATAAGTAGGCAAAGTATTAGAGTAAAAAAATGAGAACCCTTATACATTGCTGGTGGGAATGTAAAACTTTGCAGGTGCTTTGAAAAATAGCTTGACAAGGCCCTCAAAATGTTAAACACAGAGTTGACATGTGACCCACAATTTCACTCCAGTTATATGCCAAGAGAAATGAAAACCGACGCTTATAAAGAATCATGTACATAAGTATTTATAGTACTATTATTGATAACTTCCAAAAATGGAAAAAATCCAAATATTCATCAATTTATGAATGTATAAATGAAGATGATATACACACACAATGGAATACTATTCAGCCATAAAAAGGAATGAAGTGCTAAGTCACACTACAACATAGATGAGTCCTGAAAACATTATGCCAGTACTGTCAGTCACCAAGAACCACAAATTGTAAATTCTGCTTTATAAAATGTCCAGAATAAGCAAACCTGTAGAAACTAGCAAGTGATTGCCTACGGATGGAGGATAGAATGGGAGTGACTGCTTATGGGCAAGGAGTTTCTTTGAGGGTAATAAAAATATTCTTCATGGACACTTAGGTTACTTCTATATCTTGGCTATTGTAAATAATGTAGGAATAAACATAGGGATACATATAGTCAATTACTGATTTTGTTTTCTTTGGGTGACTTCCCAGAAGTGGAATTGCTGGGTCATATGGCATTTCTACTTTTTTTTTCTTAATTTTTTTTTATTTTGGTATCATTAATATAAAATCACATGAGCAACATTGCAGTTACTAGATTCCCCCCATTATCAAGTCCCCACCACATACCCCATTACAGTCACTGTCCATCACCGTAGTAAGATACTATAGAGTCACTACTTGTCTTCTCTGTGCTGTACTGCCTTCCCATGACCACATCCACATTATATGTGCTAATCGTAGTGCCCCTTATTCCCCTTCTCCCTCCCTTCCCACCCACCCTCCCCAGTCCCTTTCCCTTTGGTAACTATTAGTCCATTCTTGGGTTCTGTGAGTCTGTTGCTGTTTTGTTCCTTCAGTTTTTGCTTTGTTCTTATGCTCCACAGATGAGTGAAATCATTTGGTACTTGTCTTTCTCTGCCTGGCTTATTTCACTGAGCATAATATCCTCAAGCTCCATCCATGTTGTTGCAAATGGTAGGATTTGTTTTCTTCTTATGGCTGAATAATATTCCATTGTGTATATGTACCACATCTTCTTTATCCATTCATCTACTGATGGACACTTAGGTTGTTCCCATTTCTTGGCTATTGTAAATAGTGCTGTGATAAACATAGGGGTGCATTTGTGTCTTTTTGAAACTGGGCTGCTGCATTCTTGGGGTAAATTCCTAGGAGTGGGATTCCTGCGTCAAATGGTATTTCTATTTTGAGTTTTTTGAGGAACCTCCACACTGCCTTCCATAATGGTTGAACTAGTTTGCATTCCCACCAGCAGTGTAGGAGGGTTCCCCTTTCTCCACATCCTCGCCAGCATTTGTTGTTCTTAGTCTTTTCTATGTTGGCCATCCTAACTAGTGTGAGGTATATCTCATTGTGGTTTTAATTTGCATTTCCCTGATAATTAGCGATGTGGAGCATCTTTTCATGTGCCTGCTGGCCATCTGAATTTCTTCTTTGGAGAAGTGTCTGTTCATATCCTCCACCCATTTTTTAATAGGGTTATTTATTTTTTGGGTGTTGAGATATGTGAGTTCTTCATATATTTTGGATGTTAACCCCTTGTCAGATATGTCATTAACAAACATATTCTCCCATACTGTAGGAGGACTTTTGTTCTGCTGTACAGAAGCTTTTTAGCATGATATAGTCCCATTTGCTCACTTCTGATTTTGTTTCCCTTGCCCAAGGAGATGTGTTCAGGAAAAAGTTGCTCATATTTATATTCAAGAGATTTTTGCCTATGTTATCTTCTAAGAGTTTTATGGTTTCATGACTTACATTCAGATCTTTGAATGATTTTGAGTTTACTTTTGTGTATGGGGTTAATCAATAATCCAGTTTCATTATTTTGCCTGTAGCTGTTCAGTTTTGCCAACACTAGTTGTTGAAGAGGCTGTCATTTCCCAATGTACATCCATGGCTCCTTTATTGTGTATTAATTGACTATATATGCTTGGGTTATATCTGGGCTCTCTAGTCTGTTCCATTGGTCTATGGGTCTGTTCTTGTGCCAATACCATTGTCTTGATTATTGTGGGTTTGTAGTAGAGCTTGAAGTTGGGGAGCATAATTCCCCCAGCTTTATTCTTCCTTCTCAGGATTGCTTTGGCTATTTGGGGTCTTTTGGGATTCCATATGAATTTGAGAACTATTAACTATTTGCTCTAGTTTGTTAAAGAAGGCTGTTGGTGTTTTCATAGGGGTTGCATTGAATCTGTAGATTGCTTTAGGCAGGATGGCCATTTTGACAGTATTAATTCTTCCTATCCATGAGCACGGGATGTGTTTCCATTTATTGGTATCTTCTTTAATTTCTCTCATGAGTGTCTTGTAGTTTTCAGGGTATAGGTCTTTCACTTCCGTGGTTAGGTTTATTCCTAGGTATTTTATTCTTTTTGATGCAATTGTGAATGGAATTGTTTTCCTGATTTCTCTTTCTGCTAGTTCATCATTAGTGTATAGGAAAGCAACAGATTTCTGTGTATTAATTTTGTATACTGCAACTTTACTGAATTCATATATTAGATCCAGTAGTTTTGGAGTGGCTTCTTTAGGGTTTTTTTATTTACAATATCATGTCATCTGCAAACAGGGACAGTTTAACTTCTTCCTTGCCAATCTGGATGCCTTTTATTTCTTTGTGTTGCCTGATTGCCGTGGCTAGGACCTCCAGAACTATGTTGAATAAAAGTGGGGAGAGTGGGCATCCCTGTCTTGTTCCCGATTTTAAAGGAAAAGCTTTCAGCTTCTCGCTGTTAAGTATGATGTTTGCTGTGGGTTTGTCATATATGGCCTTTATTATGTTGAGGTACTTGCCATCTATACCCATTTTGTTGAGTGTTTTTATCATGAATGGATGTTGAATTTCGTCGAATGCTTTCTCAGCGTCTATGGAGATGATCAGGTGGTTTTTGTCCTTCTTTTTATTGATGTGGTGGATGATGTTGATGGATTTTTGAATGTTGTACCATCCTTGCATCCCTGGAATAAATCCTACTTGATCATGATGGATGATCTTTTTGATGCATTTTTGAATCCAGTTTGCTACTATTTTGCTGAGTATTTTTGCATCTATCTTCATCAGGGGTATTTGTCTGTAATTTTCTTTTTTTGTGGTGTCTTTGCCTGGTTTTGGTATTAGAATGATGCTAGCTTTGCAGGATGAGTTCGGAGTATTCCCTCCTCTTCTACTTTTTGGAAAACTTTAAGGAGGATGGGTATCTACTTTGTTTTTTGAGGAACCTCCATACTACTTTCCACAGTGGCTGGTCCAATTTACATTCCCACCAACAGTGCACGAGGGTTCCCTTTTCTCCACATCCTCACCAACACTTGTTATTTCTCGTCATGTGACACTAGCCCATCTGACTGGGGTAGGCTGATGTCTCTCGGTTTTGATTCCCATTTCCCTGGTGATTGTGATGTTGGGCCTCTTTTCCTGTCTGTCAGCCATCTGTCTTATTTGGGAAAATGTCTATTCAGGTCCATTTTTTAATTGGGTTATTATTAGTAGTAGTATTTTTTGTGTTGAGTTGTATGAATTCTTTGTATATTTTGGGTTAATTAGTCCTTTATTGGATATATTATCTGCAAATATATTCTCTCGTACAGTAGGGGAGGGTTTGGGGGGCTGGGTAAAGTAGGTGAAAGGGATGAAGAAGCACAAAAATCTCAATTATAATCTAAATAAGTCACATGGATGAAAGTACAGCATAGAGAATATAGTCAGTAGTTTTGTAATGTCTTTCTATGTTGACAGATACTAGCTATGCTTATTAGGGTGAGCACTTAATAACACAGATAAATTACCTGGTTTTGAAACCAATGTAATATTGCATATCAAGTATAATTCAGCAAAAAGTTAAAAAAAATTTTTTTTAATTCTAAAATTAGGTTGTAGTGATGGCTGCACAACTCTGAGAATATCCTAAGTGTCATTTAATTGTACAATTTTAATAGGTGAATTGTATGTTATTTGAGTTATATTTCAAAAAAACTATTAAAAAGATGGTATTGTAGTATTTCAACTGATTTGAGTTGGAAGAATTTCTAATAGATTACCAGACTCTATAACACTAGTTACTGTGGTATCCATTGTAACTATTTCTTTTTCATTTCTGATTTTGTTTGTGTCTTTTCTCTTTTTCATGGTAAGTCTGCCCAGGGTTTGTCTATTTTGTTTATCTTCTCAAAGAACCAGCTCTTGGTTTCATTATTTTTTTTTTTCGATTGTTTCTCAGTCTGCTGCAGATGGCAGTTCACCCCAGCTGCCCTATGTAATCAGCTCAGAGGCACTTCTGCTGGGATCATTGTGGGCAAGGCCGCCCTCTGCCTGCTCTGCAGTGATGGTTGCCCTGCTGGGCTAACAGGGTGGGTGGGGTGGTCATGCAGTGGCAGGGCCCCTTGTGGCAGGGGACATGATGGCAGGGCCCATCACATGCCTGGCTGCAAAGTCTGATGCTGTTTGGCCAAGTGGCTGGGAAAGCAGGCTGGCAGGTGTGCCAGGAAGCTCGTGGGGGCTGGGCCACCAGCATGCGGGATGGAACATTTCGGGCCCCATGAGCACCTGATCTGCTGGGCTGAAGGAGGTGTGGGGAAGTGTCATCTACCTGCACTTTCCCTGCAGAGAGCTCCATCCAACCCTCACCCCTCTGGCATCCTTTGTAAATATCTCAAACTGCCGCCTCTGTGTTGGGTCTCAGTGGGACTGGTGGAGCATACCTGTCCTGCATAAGTGGCAGGAGTCTTAGCCTCTCAGACTCTCCCGCTCTCCTGGGTGTCCAGCCCTGCTGATCACCAAAGCCCAGCATGGTGTGCACTTGTGAGAGCACATCTCCAGGGCCAGGTGTGCAGAGCTCCTGGGCACCTATCCCCTTGCTGCTCCATCTTGCGTCCTGATTGGTCTTGGCTCTGCCGCTTTACCCCTCTCTGGGTGATCTTCTTTTCCCCAGGGGCAGGTGGTCTGTCCTACAGGCTTCAGGTCGCCCTCAGAGTCATCTGAATTTGCTGTGCTTGCTTCTTTGGTGTGTGTGTGGGAGGAGGTTTCTGCCTTGCCTTCCTACTCCGCCATCCTTTCCCCCCTCTGTCCTTCCTTCTGTCAATGTGGTGGACCACATTGATTGACTTGTGGATATCAAAACATTCTTGCATCCCAGAGATAAATCCCACTTGACTGTGGTAAATGATCCTTTTAATGTATTTTTGAGTTTGGTTGGCTAATATTTTGTTGAGGACTTTTGTACTGTGTTCATGAGCAATATTGGTCTGTAATTTTCTTTTTTTGTAGTGTCTGATTTTAATATCAGGATGATACTGGCCCCACAGAATGAATTTGGAAGCTTTCCCTTTAAAATGTTTCAGAATATTTTGAGAAAGATAGGTGTTAACTCTTTAGATGTTTGGTAGCCTTCTTCTGTGTAGCCATCTGCTCCTGCGCTTTTGTTTTTGGGTGTTTTGTTTACTGATTCAATTTCACTCCTTGTAATTGGTTTGTTCAGATTTTCAATTTCTTCCCAGTTCAGTCTTGGAATATTGCATTGTTTTAGGAGATTATCCATTAAATTAATCTCTTACAATCATTTGCATTTCTGCGGTATTTGTTATAACTTACCTTTCTTTTCTGATTTTTACTTGCGTCCTCTTTTTTTCTTGATGATTCTAGCTGAAGGTTTATCAATTTTATTTATCTTTTCAAAGAACCAGCTCTTGTGTTCATTGATTTTTAATTTGTTTTTTAGTCTCTTTTTCATTTATTTCCAGTCTGATTCTTATTATTTTCTTCCTTTTTCTAACGTTGTTGGAGATTTTTCTTGTTTCTTCAGGTTGCCTATAACAATATAAACTTACCTCTTAGAAGTGTTTCTTCTGCATCCCAGTGATTTTGAACTGTTGTGTTTCTATTTTCATCATTCTCCAAGTATTTTTGATTTTCTCTTTGGTTTCTTCACTGACCCATTGGTTTAGTAGCATGCTATGTAACCTCCATGTGAAGCACGCTCTCAGAGAAGTTCCAGAACATCAAAATAGGTATTTTCTGGATTGCTAGATCCCATCACCCCCTGAGCAAACCAGATTTATATTTATATATACAATGAACAGGCACTTGGACCAACAAATTTGCCATTGTTCCTGTGTAAAATGGAAAACACATATGTTTAGATGGTTATCTATCAGGAAATAATTTCTATTACTGTCTCTGCTCCCATGAAAAACTGTATTATGAAATTTTTTATTTATAAAGAAAGAGACATTCAATTGTCTGTGAATGCTCCTGAATGAATAGAACACTAAGCAGAGTAAATTCTTTATTTTTTGACATAGTTATATTATAGGAACAACTTTCTGATATATACCTCCTCCCTAACTGAATTCATTGGCTGCCACATCGAGGTGTGAACTTTAATGAATAAGATGTTTGGCTTTGAAATTTAAGACTATTTTTTAAAATAAATATTCATTTAGAAAACATGAAAAAGAAAAACAGTCTTGTGGTGTTTGAGAGCCAGAGCTTTGGAGGTGGGGCCCCCCGGGTTTTGTCCTGCCCCGCTGGGCACTGGCTCTTTCATTTGCAGGTGTTAGTGGGTCCACACTGAGCCTATATGCTTCATATCTAAAACTGGATAACAATATTGCCTGCTTCATAAAATGCTTATAACAATGAAATTTTTAAAAAATCCATTTTAATTATTTCAATTCATTAACTCTTCTGAAAAAGACATTCATTAAATGTCTATAAAAGCACTTACTACCTTTATATTATCTCTACAGTAATGTCAAAGAGAGGTTAGATTAAACATATATGAAATAGATGCTATTTAAGTTTGAAGATGAGAAGGTTATAATAATTTTATTGGAGTATGCATATTATATGTTGACTTAAGCATTGACTCCATGTAGAGACATTCTGTAAATTGGATGTAATTAGATCGTGCTAAAGGGCCTGCCACAGCCTTCTTGTGCTCAGGGGCACCAGACAGCACTTAATACTATGCTTGGGGGGCCATTTTCAGCAGCAAAATCACCCACAAAATATCACAAAAATGTGAAAAATGCATCATAAATAGACTAGGGAAAGGACACTTGTTTACAGTAGGACAGCTGGAACAAGACAGGGCATCACCCTGTTCAGCCTCAGCTGGGCATGTGCTCACCTGGCCCTCAAGTTTTTCACCACCCTGCACATGTCCTCCAGTGACCATGAGTGCCGTGAGTATACATTTTGGGGTTACAAATAAATGTAACGAGTAAGCAGATCCACATACATGAAGTCCACCAATAAGGATCAACTGTATCTATCCCTCCCTTAGGATGGGCCTCTTAACAGTTGGGAAGGATGACATACTCTTCCAGGATGTTATTCTGAGTGGGTCTTATTTTAGAACTTAGATTTATCAGATCTTTATTTTCATACAAATTTCTTTGTGTTTGTATTTGAAAAATTCAGCTGGCTTTTTTTCTTTTTCTTTTGTCGAGGTCTGATATTTCTCTTTTTTCCCCTATGAGTTTTTACAAACGTAGACAAGCCAAATACAAAATGTAAAACAGTTACCACACCCCAGAATTCCCTCATGCTTTTGCATAGGCTCTGGTGACCGGTTTGATTTCTGTCCCCGTAGTTTTGCCTTTTCCAGAATGTCATATGAATAAAATCACATAATATGATGCTTTTTAAGTCTGTCTTCTTTTACTTAGCAAAATGCACTTGTAATTCATCCATATCATTACATGTATCAGTAGTTTGTTTCTTCTTTTTTGCTGACTAGTTTTTCATTGTATGAATAGCCACAATTTATTTTTCCATTCTCCATATAAAGGAAATTTTGGGTTTTTCTTTTTCCTATGTTGGCTATTATAGATAATGCTGTTATGAACATTAATGTGCAGATGTTTATGTAAATGTAAGTTGTCATTTCTTTAGGAATAGGATTGTTGGGTCATATGGTAAATGTATGTTCATTTTACCAGAAATTGCCTGTTTCATAGCAGCCATACCATTTTGTGTTTCTATTAGCAATGTATGCAAAGTTGCAGTTGCTCAAAAAATCTTTGCCAGCCTTTACTGCTTATTACTTTTTTTGTTTGTTTGTGAGTCTGTTAATATTTCCATTATAGTAGATATGTTGTGGTAGCTCCTTGTGGGTTTGATCTGCATTTCTTTACTGACTATTCATATTGAGAACTTTTTCATGGGCTCACTTGACACTGATATATGTTATTTCATGAACTGTACAAATCATTTCCCCATTATAAAATCAGATTGTTTTTTTTCTTACTACTGCATTTAGAATATTTATATATTCTAGATACAAGTTCTTTATGTGAATTGCAAATATTTTCTCCCAATGTGTGGCTTATATTTTCATTCTTTTAAAAGTGTCTTTTGAAAAACAAAGGCTTAAATTTTGATGCAATCCAACTTAACTGTTTCTCTTAGTGGCTTGTGCTTTTACTCTTATGTTTTAAAAAGATTTGCCTAACTTAAGGTCGGGAAGATTTTTTCTTATATTTTGATTTTCATTTTAAAGCTATGATCCCTACTGAGGTCTGTCTATGGTAGAAGGTATGGCTATTTTAAAGAATGCTGCTCTCCACATAGGGGTGCAGGTATCTTTTTCAGTTGGTGGTTTCATTTCCTCTGGATATATTACCACGAGTGAAACTGCTGGATCTTATGGCAGTTCTAGTTTTCACTTCTTGAGGATCTGCCATACTATATTCTATAGTGGCTGCACCATTTACATTCCCAGCAACAGGGCACAAGAGTTCACTTTTCTGTTCATCATGGCCACCATTTGTTATCTCTTGTCTTTTTGAAGACAGCCCTTCTAACAGGCATGAGCTGATATCTCATTGTGGTTTTAATTTGCATTTCTCTGATGGCTAGTAACGTTGAGCACCTTTCAGGTACCAGTTAGCTTTTCATATATCTTTGGAAAAATGTCTATGCTGCTCCTTTGCCCACATTTTTATTGGGTTGTTTTTTTGCTATTGACTTATATGAGTTCTTTGTGTATTTTGGATATAGACCCCCATTAAACATAGTACTAGAAGTCCTAGAAAGAGCAATCAGGCAAGAAAAATAAATAAATGGTATCAGAATTGGAACAGAAGAAGTAAAATCCTAAGGTTCAACAACCAAAAAAGTTATCTAATCAGTGAATGCAGCAAAGGTGCAGGGTACAAAATTAACACACAAAAATCAGTAGCATTTCTATACACTAACAATGTATTTACTGAAAATGAAAGAATTTGATCCCACTTACAATAGCATCAAATACAACAAAATACTTAGGAATAAATTTAACTGAGAAGGTGAAAGATTCCTACACTGAAAACTGTAAGATATTGATGAAAGAAATGAAAGACACAAATAAAAGGGAAGATATCTCATGTTCATGGATTAAATGAATGATTATTGTTAAAATGTCAATACTACCAACAGCCATCTATAGATTCAGTACAATCCCTATCAAGATTCAAATGACATTTCTTATAGAAGTAGAAAAAACTCTCCTAAAATTTATACAGAACCACACACACACACACACACACACACACACACACACACACACACACACAAACTGAATAGCAAGAGAAATCCTGAGAAAGAAGAACAAAGCAGCAGACATTGCACTTCCTGATTTCAAGCTATACTCAAAAGCTATCATAATCAAAACAGTGTGGTAATGCAATAAAAACAGACAAATAAACCAATGTATCAGATCAAGAGCCCAGGAATAAACCCAAGTATATGCAGTCAATTAATATTAGACAAGGGAGCTAAGAAAACTTAATGGACAAAAGACAGTGCTGGGATAATTGGATGTTCACATGTAAAGTAATGAACTGGGGCCCCTATCTTATACGCCTTGTGAAAATCAACTTGAAATGGATTGAAGACTTAAATGTAAGACCTGAAATCATGAAACTCGTAGAAGAAAACATAGGAACAAAGCTCCTTGATATGGGTCTTGGTCATGATATTTTATATATGACACAAAAAGCATAAGCAACAAAAACTACATAAACAAGTGGGAATACATGAAACTAAAAAGCTTTTGTACAGCAAAAAGAAACTACCAAAAAAGTGAAAAAAAAGCTTATGAAATGGGAAAAAATATTTGCAAACCATATAGCTGCTTAGAAGCCAATTGGAGGGGGAATTGGAGGAAGGTGGTCAAAGGGACAAACTTCCAATTTTAAGATAACAAAGAACTAAGGATGGAACTCACAACATGATCACTGTCATGAACACTGCTGCATGATATATAAGGAAGGTGTTAAGAGAATTAATCCAGAGTCCTTACCACAAGGAAAATATTTTTTTCTTTTTTCTTTTCATCTTTATTTTCTTTTTATTGTATCTATCTGAGATGGTGGGTGTTAGCTGGACCTACTGTGATAATCATTTCACGATGTCTGTAAATCACACCATCATGGTGTACATCTTAAACTTATACAGTGTTGTCAATTATTTCTCGATACAACTGGACAAAAGAGAAATAAGCACATGTATCTATGTTGAATATGTTAATGGTAGTAATGATGAGAAGGAAATTTGGAGGTAGAGGAAAAGTGAAGAATTGCTGGAATTAACATTCTTGAAGACAACATAGAAGATCTAGTGGAACAAGGGAATGATTACCAAAGATTACCGTATTCTATAATCACAGACCTTGCTTTCCCAACTATTACCCAAGATTACCATTATTATAGATTCTGGTCAGTGGGTAGGTATGTTGGTGGAGTCTGCCTTGCCAAAGGGAGTATATTTGCCAGAGCATATTAATATTTCGTAGTAGGCATCCAATGATTGGGCAAATGTATCATTTTCATTCTTAATTTTAAGAAAGAGGATCAGAAACGATTCACATCTGCATGGGATAGACAACACTGTACATTTCCTGTTCTCTGTCCTGAGATACAGTCTGAACAGATCTGGACAATCTGGACATCCCATGGAATACCTCACTGATCCATCATATCAATCACGTCATGCTGATCCAGCAGCAGGAGGAAGAGGGGACTGGTGTGCTGGGGGCTCTGGTAAGATGCATGTGCTTGGAGAGTGGAAAAGAGACTCTGTGAAGATCCTGGGGCTGGGCTTGCCACACCAGTAAATTTTTAGGGCTTCCATGGTTGAAGTGTCCTGGAATAGCCCTCCAAATTAAAAGACAGATTGTAAGATCTTGCCTTTCATATCACAAAACAAAGCACGATGTCTTGTCAGACTCTTGGTATAGGAGACAGCATTCTATGTATAGGAAAACCAATCTGATCCTGGTGACGTGAATGAGGGTCACACCACCAGGTCACTAACACCAACAGAGGGGATGGCTGAGAGCAAGGTGAAGTCAGGATGATGCAAGAGGAAGATGGACGGTACCAGTTGTACGCCAGCTGCATCAGAACCTGTGGTTCCCCCTTGAAAGGGTTACTCTGCTGTCTAATTATGAGCATGCTTGAAAAATCTATGAAGTTCTGCACTAGTGTGAGATCAGCCGTTGGGTTTATGCTACTATTTCTATTAGCAAATCGATCACAGATTGAAATGCTTTCCTACTAGGCAATACTATCTTGGATTTTAAATGGATAGGCCAGAGAGCTAAAGGTAACTGACAAAATCCCTTAGATGAAAATTACAGAAATCCTCCCATAGGAAGCAGCAGTTGATGGAAAATGTACATCTTAGTACTTAGCTAATTCCTCTGAGAACAGATAAGAACTCTCCAATCAACTGTTCAAATTTGAACCTGAATGTACTCCGCCTTGCAAGCAGCTCACTTCCTTTCTATAGGACTGTGCTTGGGGGAGTGACCACTAGGCGCATGCTGCAAGCCAGAAGAAAGTAAGCCGCATAGTTATTATGTCACCGGAGCCCTGGAGCATTACTGTAAAGTCTCCATCTGAAGACCTCCAAGGGTCTAGTACTGCCTGGTAGAAAGGTAGGGCTGGAGAGCCTCTGTGGGCCACAGGAGAACCTCCTGACCAACAAACGGCTATGATTTCATTTTATTTAACAAACATTTATTGCTTGCCTTTTAGATGCCAACATCTTAGCTGCTCTGCTCAGCCCTTTGAGAGATTAAAAATGAACAAGACACAGGCCCTGCTATCCTGACACTTCAAGTCTTCAAGATTTTTTTTTTCCCCAAACCTAATAGCTCTCAAATTATAGAAGGGACTTAACTACTGAAGTAGCCCTGGGGTAAAGCCAGTTGCTGTGATGACGCGGATGCTGCAGACCGTGGGGTCTCCCTGGAGACACTTCCCTGGCACTTAGGGAGGGTCACTTGTAGCCAAGAACAATACCTCGTGGGAGGAAAGGAAGTACTAAGGGGAAAAGAGAGGAATGCTGTGAAAGCTGTGTTTATGTGACCGTGACAAATGAGATAGTGCTTACATTTGGTTGGTTGTTTTTTTAGCACACTTGATGAAATGTGAATGAAAGGCTCAGGTGTTGAGTCGAAGATGACCCTTGGGCGGATGGCGGGCTGCAGAGGTATCAGCCTCGGCCTGGGGACAAGTGGCATCCCGGGGAAGTTTCCTCTCTGAATGTTGTGGCCTTGTCGCACAGGCTGGCCCCCAGCAGGCATTCCCCGTGCCTTTGTGAAGAGAAAAACGGCCTATGGATCCCTCCCACTCTGGCCTTTTAAGAGCCTCAAGGAAATATATTCAATCACTGTGTACCTTTCCTTTTCCCTTTTTAAAAAAAATTTGGGGTCAACCCCCCAAGAGGATCCTCTGTAGCCTTCCAAGTGGTAAGCAGGCCAAGGAAGCCATCAAAAAGGTTTTTTGAGTGCTGGCACCTTTGGACTGGGTCTCCTGGAATCCCTCCCTTCTTGCAATGAGCTAGGGCTCTGCTCTCTGCTTTCCGGAGGCCATTCAACAGGTTCCCGGGTTTGCTGGCAGCCTGGAGACACGCTGCTTATCTCAGCCTCTGAACAGTTAACCCTGTCTCTTTTCATTATATAAAAAATCCCCAAACAACAAGAAAACATTTTTATCCTTTAAATCTTTTTATTATTTTATACTTCTTAAATAAAAATGATTGTCTATGTATTTCTTGGAATGTTAGAAGAAATGAGCCTGCTATTATTAGGGCTGCATGTTTTGTTCAAAACACAACCCACATATTTTAAAAAATTTACGGCAAGATAATAAAGCCTCTGTTTCTAATATCAATCCTGTGGTCAAAACACTTGTCACAGTAATAAACAACAGCATAATTAGAGCTAGTTCAGTGAATTTGGGTCAATGTATCACTCTGTTAGAATACATTTTAAATTCATCACAATTACAGCCTGGGGGAAGTCTGGCTTTCTGGCATTCACTAGTTTAAGTCATTATTTTGAGAGCAAATTATATGCAGAGAGTTCAAGTGCAGAGAGCGGACAAAGCACAGTGGCTGGATAAATGGGTTTTGGCTGCTTGGAAGGGTTTAGTTTTCATTGCTCTGTACCAAATAATAATGATTTCAGGATTTCTCGGGATTATATACAATAGCACTTCTTCCCGAAGTTGTCTACTGAACCACATAATAATTATAGGTTATATTTCCTGAATGCCAGGACCTGTGCTGAGCACCTTATGTGCATTATACCACCAACTAGTTGCTTCATTTTACAGGTGAGAGAATTGAGTCTGAGAGTATTTAAGCACCTTTCTTAAGGTCCTATACTTAATAAGTGACAGAACTAGAACTAGAAATCCAGCAGCTCTGGTAGCATACTTCTTAACATGGTAAGTTTCCTCTGGTATCAGTAGGCATCAAGTTCCCTCAAAACTCACAGAAATAATTTCTGAAGGGTGGACATTCCAGGAATACACATGACTTCAGCAGGGCCAGAGGAGGATGCAAATTAGAAAAAAAAAAGGATGTTAAGTATGGTGGTAATGTGAGCCCTGGGGGCATCACAGAGAGCAGTGCCTGGGAACCGTGTGGCCGGGGCCAGATGGGGAGTGAGGGAGCTGGGGCGGGGGGCGCAGATTTGCCTGGTCTCAGGAGCTGATTGTTTTTTGATGCCTGGAAATGCATAGATGTAAGGAAGCAGCAGTCTGGCATGTGACAGGAATGAAAGACCCATGCGGCTGCACCAGATGAGCCAGGAGGAGAGGAGGGAGGCGGAAGTCGGAGAGGCGAGTTGAGAGAAGCTTCATGCAGGGTCTTGCAGGCTATGGTGCGGTGCCGGATTGATTCTAACGGCGCTGGGGAGGCATGGGGGGCGGTTTAAGCAACGGCAGGTGATTCTATGGTGCGTATTTGTATACAAGCAACCTGAGGGCTCTAGGACGACTAAGCTGCACAGGGTGAGGGGTGAGCAGAGAGCCCACGGCGAAGGCTGTGACCTCTTGTCTGATGATGGACCCAAAGGGAGAGGTGGACTCGGGGGCGCGCTGGGAGTACAGCCAGTTGTACTCGGCAGTGGATTGGATGTAATTCATGAGAGCAAGATAGACGTCGGGGATGAGTCCTTGAGATGGCAGCACAGGGCTGGTGCGGCCGCCTCTAAATTGTGAAATTAAGTAGGATGCGAACAAGGCAGGCGAACATCAAAAGCTCTGCTTTGGACGTTTTGAGATGATTTTGAAACATCCAAGAGATGATTTTAAGTATGCGAATGTTACATGCTCAGACATGGTATCTGGGGGCTCGGGTCCCCCTGAAAGAAGTCAAGAAGTCAGAGACACTGGGGGCTGGGGTGCGAATGTCCGTCCGCGGGGCAGGCGAGCGTGTGCCTGGGGACCGAGGCCGTCGGAGTGGGGCCCCAGCTGCCCTCTGGCCTCGGGCACTTCTCGCAGAGGCCGACCCCCAGCCTCAGGCCCTGCCCAGGACGGGGCAGGAGGTTTCTCAGCCTTTTCAGCCGGGATCCGGGTCCGGCGGGCTGGAGCCTGCCCCGAGGAGCGGTGCGCACCTGGCGCCCGGGGGACCCCGGTCCTGGGGCGTCGTTTTCTTGCCCGGGACACAGCGCCTGGGCCTTAGCCCTGCCCTGACCCCGAAGCCCCGCGGCGGCCCAGGAGGCTTCCTCCCGAGGAGACTTCAGGGGAGGCCCAGGGGACGCCCTTCCCTTTCATTCCGTCACGTCGCTGCGTCATCCAACAGCGGAATTTGGTGCCCGTCAGGGTCCTCCCTCGGGGGGCTTTGCTGCGACAGGGGCTGAGTAGGGGGTTCCAACCACATTGTCTTCAGTCGTGCAAACTATTCTAGCGGCCGCGGAACCGTTCTGTTACTCTGCAGACTCCCATTTTTTCTACCCATTTTACACATAAGGATCACGTAAGCGTCAGCTGTTGGTGAATCCAGAACGTTCAATTTGGGCCATTCTCAAAGAAACACGTCGCTCAAAGCTGTGTCAATAGGGAATTAAAGCTTCCACATGACCAGGTATTCCAAGTGTAAACACAGCCAGCTACGGCATTTTAGAAACCCCAAAGTGAAAACCTCACCACTAGGAGAAAAAAATAGCTCGAAAAGAGGACAGCGGGACAAATGAGGACAGCTAGTCTTTTTCCAGCTTATTTTTGTTGGCTTCATTTTGAGTTTTGTAAACCAAGCTGCAGTTTAGATCTTGAGGAAAAAAAGAAAATCTAACTGACATAATTCAGTGAGTCAACTCTCACACACAAAGGTTTTGAACATCAAGGCAGTATTAGCAGGTTTCTAGCCTCCTGTCTTGATTGATCAGTTTAAACCAGGCTAAATACATAACTTTATAAATGCATAAGTGAAAGTAGAGAAAATAAAACTCCATGTGTTCTTTATGGCTGAAATCAAAACAACAAAAACCCATTCTTCTGAGTCATGTCAAAAAAAAAAATCAAACACAGAAGTCTATTTCCTTTATTTTTTTCTCTACCAAATGTATACTATGTTTCTCTACCAAGGGTACACTCTTCTAAAATGATAGATTTTACAAAACATGTCAGAAAATAACGCAGAGCACAAGATGCAACAAAGAAACTGTTCCCTGGGTAAAAAATGTGTAAAATATCATCCTTTTCTCTTAATGTGACAATTTTTACTCATCTTCAACACTGCTACTCTAATCCAAACTGTATACTATATGCTCAACAAAAAGATGAAATTTTGAGGGGTCGGAAATTATTCCTTCTCGGTGAGAAAGCCAACATTTTTGGCTAATCTTATATACATTTGCAGCTGGGCTTCTGTGTTTGAGTATTTATGGGCACCCACCATGCTGGAGTACAGCCTCCTGTTCTTTAACCATTGGCTCTGAGATGCCCTTTATGGTCAATACTTCAGGTCAATATGTAACTTCTGAGAACTTGAAGTCGGAGTGTTCACATTTATCCTTATATTATTTAAATCATCTTTACCACATCATCAGGTTCTCACTGTCAAACTCACAAAAAATTATTCTAAAATATAATAATAAGAGAGCCACTCAATTCCTAATAGGAGGGCACCAAACCTCTTATATGACTTCATTACAAAACATCGTGTTGTGTGATTTTCAAAGAGGAACACATGATTTCCCCATAAGAAGAAATGACATTGGCCAGCTGAAATGGGTGTCTTCACACAAACAGATTGTTTTAACTGACTGATTTCTGTATAATCCTCAAGGTTTAATAAAATTTTCAAAGATGGTAAATGAATTTAAAGTAGCTACCTTGCTCCATGCATTCAATGAATAATTACAATTGCTTGATACTTTTTTTAATTTAAAGGTTCCTAAGAGTGACCTTGGTGAAGGAGGTAAAACATTTTAGACAAAAGAGAAAAGTGAGGCCATCACTGAATTTTATACTGCAAAAGAAATTTGGGTGTTCTTTTTTTTTTTTTTTAAATATTGCCTTCAGTTTCTTTTATTTCTAAATAAATATTAGGGCTGGAGTTTTAAGTAAAGAGGCAACTATAACTGCATTAACATTTCTACCAGACAGTAAAGAGTGCTGGCCAGTCAACCAAAGCAGAAGGCAGCCTGGCCCTGAGCCCTGAGTCGCTGCAGAGGGTCCCTCTCCCTCCCCCGTCCAGTGAGGGGAAGAAGCTCCCCATTCTGCTGTGAACTTTCACTCAGGACAACGCGATGGTGCTGCAAACCCACAAGTGTGCTTTTATTTTGGGGCTTCTCAGGGGCGAATCGCAGAGCGCACACCAGAGAGGAGGCATGGTCCGCACTAGGAGGACTTTCAACCAAGTCAAACTCTTAAAAGCGTTTTTCCAAACTGCCTTGTCCAGATGGCTTCTTGCACGAACTGGGAAAGGAGGGGACACTCACGCTCTGCTTCCTTTCATGCTGGCGGGCTGTGATTATCCTTAACGACCCGCAGCTGTCTGAGCCCCCCCCCAACCTTTCCCCTCTGCCCACCCCACCTCCCAGCTTCCTTCTTTTTTAAGCTTTTCTCCAGTAAGCTTTGCACGAAGGGAGGTGGGAGTAAGTTTTGTGATGGATCAACCTTCAGGACTCACCCTGAATCTGGCTTCTCATGAAACCTGAACACAGCAGAGGGCTCCACTCCAGAGCTCAGAGCTCTGCAAAGCCAGACAAACCTGCGGCTCTGCTTTCTCTAAACGACCCAACAAACATTTGTGAATTGATTAAAGAAAAAGTTTAAGCATTTCCGTTAATCTTTTGGGTAAACCATTAGCTCCATACATAGCAAAACATCAGATGAGTTCTGGTTTTAGTGTTGTAAGGGGCATGAATCCTGTCTATCGTTCTGCATACATAGAAAGAGGGACAAGCGGACAGGGACAGAAATTTTGTTATTAAATATTCTTATAAATAAATCCCATGTGCTTACTTACCCCGCCTACCTTCCTCACTTCAATTGCTTTATGCAACGTGGACTGGCAAAGGCTTCCACTGACCCGAGCGTTTGGCTAAGGAAAGAACTTGAAAGTCTTTGAGCTGCTGTCCAGTCTTGACTTGTTCTCATGCTGGGAAGTGAATCTGTCTTGCGGGCCGCCCTCGCTTCCCACAGTATGTGTCCACTGTGCGCGCTCCAGCTGTACCATAGAGGAGACGGGGCGTGGCCGTTGCCAGGCAAGCCTTTAGGTCATGACTATTATTAATGTAATTGTTACAGATGCTTAATACTGCTATTAATAACAGTATTAAGATCAATGCTATCAATTCTGTTATTGATACTACTGTTATCGATATTTATTATTACTATCATGCCTAGAGTTTCTGTTGCCATGGTATTTGAGGTCTGTGATAGGACGTTTCTCATGGAGGCCCACGGTCTTGAGTGTTGTTGCTGGTGGTTTCCATGGATTTCCTAACCGTGAGAAGGAGAGTGCAGCAAGTGGGACGGCAAGCTGCCCCACGTGGTGGCCATCTGCCCGCTTGTTCTTGGTTAAGGTAGTCCTCTTTTTAAATGTGCAAGTGGCTTCCACTCAGAACGGTCTTTTGTGGAAACGGTGAAATATGAAAATATATGTTCTTGGAATTCTTTAATTTTGCCCTATAGCCTTCTTATCTCTTGTGTTCTATGAAACTTTTCACCTTTATGTGGAATGAAACTGGCCTGCCACCTATATTTCCGAATCCTACTTATTCATCAAATCCAAATGCGAGGATCACTTCTCCCAGGAAAGCTTCTCTACTGCCCTCTCTCCCCCTCCAACTTGAGAGGATTTTTCTGTGCACTCCTTACTGCCTTGTATTACAGTTATTAATATACATTTTCTCCCCCCTAAATATTTTCTATTCCTCTTCTACATTAGAAATTCCATGATATAAAAGGTGCGTCACTAAAATCTCTATTGATTCCTTGCAACACAGTTTCTGACTTGGGTTTTGCTATGTATCTTTTTTGAATGGCATGTTCTGGTAGCCATTGAAATAGGTGGTTTACATATTTAACAACCTATTTCAAGTCAGGATGACTTGACTGTATACGAATAAGAGAGAGGCTTACTTCATTGTCTCATTATACTTTACAAGGCAATTATATTAACCAGTCATTTCATAAATATGCCCCACCTATTAATAGTCTGTCCACCACTCTCCTTCAGCTACCATTCTATTTCTCCTCTTTCAGACTCAGACTTTTTGAAAGATTTTCTCTAATTACTGCCTCCACGTCTTTAACCTCTTTCATTCATTTCTCAGCCTGCTAGTGTCAGCCTTATACATTGCTTCCAAAGTCAAAAAAAATCTTTCCATCAATTCAGGGAGCAATTTCCATTGCTTATCTTTCTTGATTTTATGGCTACATTCAGTACTATTGACTCACTTCTTTCTGGAAACACCCTTCCCTTGGGTCACATTATTGTGTACTCCTGTGGGTGTACATGTATGTGCATGTATGTACATGTGTGTGCACATGTGTGTGCGTGTGTGCGCATGTGTATGTGCACATGTGCATGCTCACCCACCTCTCTAGCCATTTTTCTTCAGTTTCTTTTGCAGGTTTCTTTCCCATCTCACCCCCTCTTTTACTGTTCTTTAAATTCATCTCCTTTGGCATTTGTCTTAGTAATAATAGAAGATGATGAAATTTAATGAAAGCTTATTTTCTGTCAGGATCTACCTTAAACACTTTTTTGTGGACTAAGCCTCTCAGTTGTTACAACAACCTATGATCAGGTACTGTAGTTACTGGTAATCGTCTTATGTCTAAAAGAAGATACTGAAGAAGAGAAAATGTAGGAAAGTTCTCAGAGCTAATAGGTGGTAGAGCTGGGATGTGCGCCAGGTAGTCTGAATCCAGAAACCACATGCTCATGACCATGCGTCCCTACCTTCTTCTCTTCTCATAATCTCCCTAGGTGATCTGCACCCCTTGCATGATGGGAGAGTGCCACGTACTGTGCTAAACGTTGAAAAATAAATATGAGCAAAGCATGGTTCCTTACCTAACTCATTAGGGTCATTATTGTCTCTTCCCTATGGAAATGCATTCTTGTCATGAGGAATTGTGTCATTTTTCAGAAGTCTCTTAAAATATTCTGAAGTCTTCACATTTCTCTAGTCATTACTCTGACTACGATACACATTCTCTCAGGATGGACTTATACTGATGATCCTTTCCATAATATCAAACATTTCCATGCTGTAACCTCTTAGACCATATCCTTGAAAAAAACACAATTTCTGAAAAAGTTTTAATGTCCAAGATGGGCCTCTCCCTCTGTTTATTTTTGGCAAGCCTAGAATTATTATTGTGTCAACGATAGTAGATCAAAACTCTCCATAAGAACACAAAATACTGGCCTAAAGAGATTTCCAAGTGTGATGAGATGACCGAGGTACCGAGCACAGTCAGCTCTTGTGGATGGAGAGCCGCGCCTGCATCGCTCTAGTGATGCTCACAGCCCTGAGTGAACAAAAAGGCCATTCTGAATTCTCACTGGCATATATGCATTGCTCCTTAATGGAGATAATTTAAAAACTGTCGTGTTATTATACTATGCAGAGGTGGCATTAAACGGACACGTATGCACAACCAACTATAATACATGGTGAGACTGTATTAATAATAATTTGAGAAATGTGAGGAAAACAGGAGGAGATATTCATAGAGGAATCAGTATTTGAGCAGAGATACATAACTAAGAGACAGGTAGAGAAAAGGGAAGGGGAAGGCGAATAAAGGATAGATGAAAATCCAGATCAGGAGATAAAAAAGAGGATCATAGGGTATATTGGCAGGGGAGGAGTGGCAGCAAAATAGAGTTAAACCGGGCAAGACTTGACGGTATCAGAATGTTGTTCTGTCCTGAGAGCAGTGAAGAACCGTCAGAACATGTTTTAGCAAAGTGGAATACGATCAGATTTATCTTCAGAAAAATAACTCTACTGAGGATCAGGAGGTTTGATTGCAAAGGGCTGTGTGGAGATACAGAGACACTTATGAAACTATTACAAAAATCAAGTCACAAAGCATGGGTAATATGCACAGTTGCTAACAGCCCAGACTCCCCGTGTGCAGAACCCAGCTGTCCATTGTTTAACTGTGTGGTTTTGGTAAATACTTCATCTCTGCTCATCTCAATTTCCCCATCTCTAACGTAAGGACAGGAACCTTTATCTCACTTGCTTGGTGTAAGGATTAAATGAAGTATCAGTTATGGTATGTTTGGAATTCAATAAGCATTCACTAAATGTAAAATGCTGTATTTTTTATTCATTAGGGTTAAGAAAGTAAGAAGGGATATTAAGATATGACTTTTTGAGTTCTGTAGTGGGCAGAAACAGGATTTGACAAAAGAAAAGTAAAGAGAAGGAAGAGTTGTTAAAGATGAATGTACATTTGGGGACTCGATTTACTATGACGTGAAATGAGGTATGGGAAGTTTCAGACATGATATGTTTAACTGGTTTGGTGGAAGTAACAGATGAAAGTATATCCTTTTGGGGACTTTTTAAGATGAGGTAGCTAGTGACCAAACTGGAGCTTAAATGAATTAGTTGGAAATTTGAGATTTGTAACACAGAAGAAAGAACTGGACAGGAGATAAAAATTATTCATTTAGAAGTTATATGTAAACTTAAGAAAACCAAACTTTGGAACTAAGGACAGGGATGGGAGATGACAGAGGGTATTTAGAATGGTGAGGGACAGAGAAACCAAGGGATCAATGAGTCTAACAAATGAGAGATGGAGCAACAGCATCAAATCACACAGATAAGTCCACTTGGCTATGGACTGAAACAAGGCCACTGGCTCAAGAATTATCAGGAAAGACTTAGGTGACTTTGATGATGTAAGACTTTAGAATATTTTTCCTATGGGAGAGAGCTGAGTGTGGTTAAAGCCTGAGCAAAAGATGAAGTAGAGGAAGAAACGCCAGAATCTTGACTGAATGAGAAGAATAGATGGCAAGATTAATGCTGGGACAAGTTCTTGCTACCCTTGGCCATCTAGGGGTTCAGAACAAACCTCCTGCCGACAAGCTGCCCAAGGGCAAAGTGATGACCTTTGCATTTGTACTATTGCAGGTCACAGCCCTCTCGAATCTATGGCTTGATGTCTTTCATCAGGTTGGGAAACACCACACCTCTGTCCAAATGCAATTGTCAAAAGCTAAAGACAAAAAAAAGTTAAAAGCTGAAAGAGAAGAAAAAACATTATCTTCAAAATAGCAATGGTTGACTTCTCAACAGGACCAATGGAAGCCAGTGAACAACAGAATGATAATTTTAAAGGGCCGGAAAAAAGTAATGGTCAATAAGATTTGTTAATGTAGAATTCCATATAAAAATGCATGTCAAAAATGAATGTAAAATAAAGGCATTTTCAGGAAATAAAAACAAAAAGAAATTATTGCTGGCTGATGTGTAATATAGAAACACCACAAAGTGTTTCCACATAGAAAAGGATCCCAGATGAATGCTCAGAGGTATGGGAAGACCTAAAGAATAGTGCAAAAAGTGAATAGATGACTAGATCTAAATGAATATAAAAAAAAATAATGTCTAGGGCATTTCAAGAAAACAATTTATTGCAACTTGAAATAGAGTTAAATGATTATCTAAGACCCTTCCCTTGTCTGAGAACTGGAAAAGTACCATTTGTATTAGACTTTAATAAGTAAAGAATGCATACTGAAATCTCCATGACAGCCCAAAAAGAATTTTTAAAAAGTGTGGAACAAAACAGTAGAGAAGACAATTAGAATGAAAAATTATATATTCCCAAAGAAGGCAAGAGAGAGGAAGGAGAAAAAAACAGATGGGACAAACAGAAAATGTAAGTGGCAGGTTTAAGTCTAAATATTTTAGATATTATGTTAATGCTTCAAATGAAGATGAAGATTGAAAGACTCAAAAATTCAAAACTCAGCTCCTGCTACATACCTTTATTACAAGTTGAATATAATTGAATGGAAAAGTTATCCATGTAAACACTAACCAAAAGGATCCTGGTATACCTACATTATACATATATATCTATAAACCAGGAAGCAATACTAAAGTTAAAAACAGACATTTCATAATGATAAAAATCTTCAACTTACCAGGAAGATATAACATTTCTAATTTGGAGTTTTTCTACTTTACTACAGCTCCTGAGGCTGTAGAAAAGGTTAAGAAGAGTGAAAATTTAGGTCAATTCTGCATAACCTTTGTTGGATAACAGGTGCCTTTGGAGAATCTAATAAATATCATTGTCCTTTAGAAAAACTGTATATAAACTCAGACTGTATTTGCTTACAACTCAGTAAGTCAAAGAAATCCCTGAAGCAGGGGTTAAGAATTCTCGATATCATCTATTTTGAGGTTTAGAAGAAGAAAGTTTATGGACTTCCTAATTTAAATGCATTTCTTTCTTTTCTTTTTCTTTTTCTTTTTCTTTTTTGTTTCATTGTTTGAAGTAGGAACCCAAGTTTTTCTGAGAATAAGAAAGGTTTGCACAGAATTGGAGGCCTGGAGAAAGCTGAATGGATGTGGGGCAGCTGGAGTACAGCATGAGAAAGGGAAATGAAATGAATGAAAATGTTGCTGAATGTATTCAAGGCTCGAACTGAAGTTTGAAATAATATTTTTATAATATTATAGCCTTCGAACACAGGAACTTAATTCTCTAACATTTCTCAGAAGCTGACAGGAAAAGCAGAGAAAACAAATGGGTTGATCTAGGGTTCAGAGTAGAATTATGCTGGCCCTTCAGAAAGTCACGAGAAAATGAAATTTGAAGATATTATAGATTGCATTGGTGAACTGATTGACTGTGCCATTGAACATGGGAAGGGAAAGGGAAGAAGATGGAAGGCCTATTTTGTGCTGGGAAGAACATGACCTAACACACAGGAAGAACATGACCGATCAATTTGAGTAACTTGGCTAAGCCAATGTTTCCCTGTTTGTCCAATGGGAAAATTAAAATACTTAACTTTGAATATTAAGTAAGGGACTATATATAACATTCTTATAAAAGTAACCATTATCTTATTAACTAGAAGAGCTGGATAGGCCAAACAACTGGAGAGAATAGAAGGATTTAAGAAACAAATTTTAAAGAGAATATGGGAGAAGTGGACAGGAAAAAGTTGAAATCATTAGAGGGATTTGAGAAGTAGGACTATTTTTGAATTAAAATATTTAGACTGTGGTCTTGGGAGTAAAATCCCAGACTGGAAATACAAGCCACTGGAATCGTGCAGTCAGGAATGAACAGCCACAAGCCCGTGTGCCTCCCTCCACCCGGCTGCCCCAGGGGTGGGGAACCATGTCAACTATTTTGAGAATTCTTGGCCTCTTTTAGGTTGTATAAACTTATTTTTCTCCTAAATTAAAAAAATTCTTTTAAGTTCTCAACCTTTCATATCTTATTGTTGTTATTTATATTCATCAATCCTATTGTTGTATCAATTAATCACCTCTAGACACTAAGCACGAGGGAAATGATGGAGGTCAAAAGGCAAGAAGCATGAAATGCTGCCTCGGACTGCGCTGATCTGACACGTGCCTGGTTACTAGAGAATGATGACAATGAGCTATTTCTGATAGTTATTATAATTAAAAACAGCACTTTTTTCAAGGTTCCAAGATGAAATGAACTGAATTTCTATGAACCCCGTAAGGTTCAGTTCAGTTCAGGAAAAGGTTAAGTTTGATGTCACTCTCTGGTTTAGCTTTCCAAGCCCTAATTACAATTCTAGGACATTATTTTGCAAACTTGGAAAAGGTTCATACACATGACAGGTCCAAAAATCAAATGATCTTAGTCTCCCTGTTTTCATTTTGTCTTTCAAATACTGACTTCAAAAACAGAAATAAGAAATAATTATGAAGAAGAGTTTAAGGAGAGGAAACACTGTGTTCTTTTCCTAACGTGTATTATTGATTGCATGACCCTATATTAAGGCAAAGCAAATTCCTTTCTTGTAGTTAACTCTTGGCAAAATAGAGAACATGATCTTGCCTAAGGATACGATTTACTTTACCAAAGACATTTTGATTGCATGATGATGCAAAGCTCCCTAAATCAATGAATGAACAGCCAGTTCCTAGAAGGAAATATCTTGCATTATAATTTGAAGATTCTTTTTTTACATTTGTTTATCAAATGTGAGAACCGTTGTTGTTACCATTGTTCTACACAAAATGTGGCAGGGGGACTGAAGACGCACAGAATGCTTTGACAAAACACCCTCTCACCTATCTTTGCAACTTCTGTCCGTGATTCATTCCAGAAAGGAAAGAAATCAGTTCTGCAGCTTCTCTCCTTGACCTTCTTTTTCTTTGTTTAGAGCTTAACATACAGCAAAGGGATTTGCTGTACATTATTGATGAAATCATAGAACATGTCATGTTTACTTGCATAATTCTATTCACTCTAAAACAGATTAATTTAAAAAGAGGGAGAGGTGGAAAATGTGTGCAAACATCTTGGGTTTAATATGCGGTTATGCTCGGACGGCCTTCATTAATCTTGGTGTGACCTCATGTAACGGGTCTTGTGGGTCATCTTGCTGTTATTTAAAGATCAGTCTGACCATTCCCAGTCACCCAAACCACATCAAATCAAACCAAAGCCCAGTCTGATGCTAAGCCCTTGAAAAGTGACATGGATCCTCTACAGTAGGTTTCTCGGAGCAATGATGAGGGTGTTCACGGGGCAAATCGTGAAGATTTCAAAATGTCTCTTTGAATTGCTGTCCCTCTCCTTGGAACTTCTGTCTTACTGCGACTCGCCTATCCACGGGCCTCTCTTCGCTTTATCTTGAACTTGACTATTGCTTCTATCCTGCCGCAGAGGTCTGACAGTGGGCAAGTTCATTAACTTCCTCGATTTCCGTATCTGTAAAACAGAGATACTAATAATAGATCCTTCATGTCGTGGTAAGAATTAGGTGAGGCGATGCAAATTTAGAATACTGCCTCTCACATAGTAAGAACTTAATGTGTTAGCTGCCATTATGATTCTTATTGTTGTTGTTAGTTTTCAAACACACAGGTTAAGTCATTGTTATTTAAGAGAGAGGCCACAAGCTGTGGGAGACATCCGGGTTCCAAGAGCTCTCAAGAAGGGCTTAAAGGACTGGAATAGTACTTTTGCTTATTTCAACCCACCTTTAGCTTGTTGCAGTTGTAATCTGACATTTTAGCATTTTAAAGTTGTTTTTTCCATAATTTTAACTCAACTGCATATTTTTTAGTTTGTCTCTTCATTTTTCTTAGATTCTTTCACGTTTGCTTTTATCTTAGTATTTTTTTCTAGGTTTTAAAAAAATTTGTTTCTCTCACTTTAATCACCTTATTATTTATTTTTCTACCTATTTATTACATTTCAGTTGTTCTTTACATGCTTTGTGGTATTTTTAAAAACATATTGAAACTGCAATTGTGGCAATGTGTGCACACGTTTACTGGTTATTTTCTATCGGCAAGACAGGAGTCTAAGGCTTCGCAGATTCTCTCCTCAAGCCTCGCAACAGTCTTTTGATGTAGGTATTATTTTTATTTTCATAGTACAGATGTACAGATGAGGAAATTGAGATAAAGGTTCTCACAAATCTTGGGAGTGTAAACTAGTTCAACCACTGTGGAAAGCAGTATGGAGGTTCTTCAAAAAGCTAAAAATAGGAATACCATTTCACCCAGGAATTCCACTCCTAGGAATTTACCCTAAGAATGCAGCAGCCCAGTTTCAAAAAGACAGATGCACCCCTATGTTTATCGCAGCACTATTTACAATAGCCGAGACATGGAAGCAACCTAAGTGTCCATCACTAGATGAACGGATAAAGAAGATGTGGTACATATACACAATGGAATACTATTCAGCCATAAAAAGAAAACAAATCCTACCATTTGCAACAACATGGATGGAGCTAGAGGGTATTATGCTCAGTGAAATAAGCCAAGCCAAAAAAGACAAGTATCAAATGATTTTACTCATTTGTGGAGTGTAACAATGAAGCAAAACTGAAGAAACAAACAGCAGCAGACTCACAGACTCCAAGAAGGGACTAACAGTTGCCAAAGGGAAAGGGATTGGGAAGGGAGGGAGAAGGGCAATAAGGGGCATTACGTTAGTACACATAATGTGGGGGGGGAGCACGGGGAAGGCAGTATAGCACAGAGAAGACACGTAGTGATTCTATAGCATCTTACTACGCTGATGGACAGTGACCGTAATGGGGTATGTGGGGGGGACTTGATAATGGGGGGAATCTAGTAACTATAATGTTGCCCATGTGATTTTATATTAATGATACCAAAATTAAAAAAAAAAAAGATTCTCACAAAACTAAAAATAGAAATGCCATATGACCTAACAAATCCACTTCTGGGAATTTATCAGAACACAAAATCACTAATCTGAATAAACAAATAAATTCCTATTTTTAGTGCAGCATTATTTACAATAGCCCAAATATGGAAACGTGAATGTCAATTGATAGATGAATGGGTAAAAAAGATATGGTACGATTATACAATGGAATATTAGCCATAAAAAAAAATGAAATCTAGCCATTGTTGACAAGATGTACAGACCTAGAGAGTATTAGGCTCAGTGAAACAAGTCAGAGAGAGAGAGACAGGCCTGTAGGATTCACATATATGTGGATTCTAAAAACAAAAACAAAAACAAAAAAATGAATGAAAAAAAACGAAACAGACCCATAAACACAGAGAACAAGCTGGCAGTTTCCATAGGAGTGGGGGGACGGACGGGTGAAGCTGGTGAAGGAAGAACAAAATTAGTGAGACTGTTTGATCTCCTGACCTGGACGATAGTCACATGAGTGTATGCACATGTTAAAATTCATAAAGCTGAACACTAAGATTTGTGCATTTTATTGTATGTACCTCCATATAATTTTTTTTTTAAAAAGACAAGACTAAGGAGAAAGAAGGGTTCTTAAATAACTTGCCCAAGTTTACACAGCAAAAAGAGGGAGTGGGACTTAACAGTATTTTTTATTTTGAATACTCTTTTATTTTAATCTAACGTATTGTCTTATTTTAGTATATTATTGTCTGTCTTAGCTGTTATTTCCTCCCTGACAGCGGTGAGCAGGTAGGAAGGTGGCACTGTAGTCGTGTGTTTTCTGAAGCAGGATTCCAAGAGACGCAAGTCAAACCTGCTGTTACTCGGTATCACCTTTGCTCGTGATAACTAATAACCAGTTAGCCTTTTCATGGCAGTCACATCCCAGTTCAACTAGCTCAAACTTAGACTGCAGATGCTAAGTATTTCCCAACTGTGTCACTGTTAAACTGTGTTTCTGCACTTAGGTAGTTACTAGCTTTCTTACCCAAGTCAAGGGCTGTGTGTTTATTCATCCTAGTTTGCTGAGTTAAATCTGGTTCTTATTCAGATGCTGAGATCCTTTATGTCCTCAAACAATATACCAGGAATTTCTCCCACTTTAATATCGGCTCTGTATGATCCACAGGTCATCAGTATTCTCATCCAAATCATTGAATCCATCCTCAAAGTTGCCTTGATACATGCGGCTCTTTCCCTCATTGCCCTCAGGCCTTTCCTCACATGTCACCCCAGCAGGGCCTTCCTTGAACAGGCTTTTAAAAATAACAGCCTACCCACCCCCCACCCCCATACTCTTTTGTAAGTAAGAGAATCAGGCCTTGAATCTAATCAGTCTGCCTTTAAGCCTCAATGATACAGAATGTTAACCAATCAGATAAATTAAGTATACATATTTCATAATTATGAAGCATAAGTACTACTATTCTTTTGTCACATACTCTCACCACTATTTCTGGGGCTGTGTCCCTCTGCTAAACAACTTCATGAGGGTAGGGATCTTTTCTCTTTATCTGCTGCCGTATTCTCAGCCCCTCACGGATGCTCAAAAACTCTATATTGAATGGATGAATTAGAACTGTTCAGTTATGAGCACTTAGGAAGTTTGAGCTCTACCTCCTTGTGTTACTGACTCCATGGAGTTTATAAGTTTACACAAAATATTATATCCAGTATCTTGATGAAGTCATACAATATGCATACTTATCTGATTGGTTAACATTATGTATCATTGAGGCTTTAAAGTCAGACTGATTAGATTCAAAGCCTGAGTCTCTCACTTATAAGCCATGTAGACTTGGATGAGCTTCTAATCTGTTCTTCTCTCTCTCTCTTTTGTAAGAGTTTTCTCATATACAAACAGTGCAGGAAAAAGTGATTATCCAGTCTTATAGAGTTATGAAGTTAAATGAAGCCCCTGACACATAGTAAGAAGGAAAAATCATACGGTGAAAAGGTAAACTTCCTGTCAAATGGTCATAACTCAATAAATGATACTAGGGAAGACTACTATTTTAATACCCTTTACAGGAAAAAAATCAGGTGTATGTGTATTTTATTAAGTACCAACACATAATCATTCTTGTGTTATTCTTGTACAGTATTCCAGACCTTCAGCTTTTTATACCTGATTACGATTTTGATGCCTAAGAAAAGTAATAGAAGTGTTAGATTTTACAGTTAATATTATGCCATGTGCTGTGTTAATAAGAAATATTCTTCCATCACGTAAGTGCCCCTTTGATAGTCATCAAGGTCACCTAGAAGTATGCACATGAAACTCAGGTTATTCCCAAAGTTTCCCACACACTCTCAAGTAACAGCTTCCATAGTTCTTAGGATTTGGTTTAATAAGGATAACATTGTAAAGCCACGTAGTTCAGTGTGTTAAGTATTTTCAAATGAAGAAGATGGGATATAAACATTAGCAGAGATGGAGAGAACTTAAATGTTATTGTTTAGATATCTGGAATTATTTTTAAGATCATTAAAATTTCTAGAAATCCTAGCAGCTCTGAGGAAAAACAGGTGAGGGTGAAAAGTCATAAATTTTTCTTTTTCGCCTGTGAACTAGATGATGCAACAAGGAAAAGCTGAATGGGTGCTGAGAAAACTACATTTTCTTCTCTATGGTAGGGTGATTTTTCTTCTCATGATTGTTGTTTTTCTGTTTTATGTGTTACAACATTATGAGAGCTCTCTCTTGTGAGCTACATGAACCCCCGAGTTGGAGATAAGACTAGGGTTCATGTCTTTTTACAACTGCATTAATGGCAGAATGAATTAGTTTCCTTCCAAATCATGTTATCATTAATTGCCAAAAGTCAGCATGAGAATTATATGTGATTTTACAGGTTAAGCCACTAAAAAATGTCTGGCATATGGCTAGCGCTCAAATGCTAGTGATCTATGTCGCATCCATGTATATGCATGCATTATTTTATATGTATACAAAGATATACATAGGGTCAGTATTTTTGATCATTAAAAACAAAAATTTGAATTCTTGGAAGGATTTCCTGTTGTATTTTTATGTATATTCTGGAGTCTTTATCATCCAGATTTTAAAAGTTTGTGGATAAGATTCCATCAACTTTGGTTTTGACACACTGTAAGACGTATGTCTCAGCCACCACTACGTAGGAAAAGCAAAGGGCAACTCCATCAGGTGTCAGGAGTGTGATATCCAAAATCATATTTTTCCACTAATTAACTGGACGAGCCACTTAATAATTCTGTGTCTTAGTTTTCACTACTACAGATGGACGTGTTGGGTTTAATTTTAACAATCCGGAAGATGAAGTTTATTTATAAAGAATTCCTTATCTCCGGATATTCAGAAATTTTGGAATATCTAGGTAGCTAGCTATATGCATATGTATACATATATGTATGTGTATGTATATGTATCTATTACACATAACAAAGAAAGAAAAATTCTTAGTTGAATTAAAAGTAACTCAGCCAGAAATGTGGTAAACAGAAGCTGACACCACAGTGGCCCATGAACATTTAGATGGAAATTTAGACCCTCTGGGGTGGGCACTAAGCCTGGAAGACACGGCTGGGAGGCAAAGCTGATGGAGATCTGTGACGTATGCCTCTGTGTAAAATCCGGTGCGCTGCCAAATCATCCAAAAGGAATAAGGAAAATTGTATCTTCTGCCTAGAGAAGCAGCAAAGGAGAATCTGTTTAGTTTGTAGGAATGGGGGGAAATAAATGTCATCTGTAAAAAAATCAAAGCCTTAGAACCATGTGAGTGTGGGTTCTACATGCACACGTCCCTTGTGGCATCCTGTTCCTAAAGTATAGGAACTTTAAATGAAACATGAAAATACAAACTCATTCAGGGCTTTCAAAACCGCTCGGCTAAAGCAAAGACATATGTGGAACCTATGAAACACCAACTCCAGGAGAGAAGGCAAAAGAAAATGAAACAAAAGAAAAAAAAAACCAAAAAAACTGTTGAACATAAAACAATTTAACAACCTTATATGTAGAAAAAAATCACCTGTGAGGGAGAATAAGTATATTTATTAGGACCTCAAGGACTTGAAATAATGGAACAAACTTAGAAAGATTTTAAAATAAAATTATAATGCTTAAAAGTAATTAAGAAGATCAAACAATGGCTTGAAAAGGTAACTATAAAGTTGGACAGAATGAACATTAAGAAAAAAGAACAGTGGAAAAGAAAAATATAGTTACCAAAATTTAAAGCATACAACGTGTATTTAAGAGCAGGTTAAACATAGCTTGTAATATTGCTGCATGTAGGAGTAAGTCTGTGAGAGAACCCCCCAGAATTAAGACAGAGAGATAAATCTCAGGAAAATCAGAACGAAACACTAATATTCATTGAACAACTTCCCTTTTACTCCAACCCCCTCAAATCCTAGCCACCACCATTCTACATTCTGTTTCTAAGAATTTGTCTATTTTAGATAACTCATAAAAGTGGAATCATGCAAGATTTGTCTTTTTGTGGCTGGCTTATTTCACTTGACATAATATCCTCAATGTATATCCATGTTGTAGCGTATGATGGGATTTCCTTCCTTTTTAAGGTTGAATAATATTGTATTGAATGTAAATACCACAATTTCTTTATTCATGAATCTGTTAAGGGGCATATAGGCTGCTTCCACCTGTTGGCTATTTGTGAATAATGTTGCAGTGAAGATGGGTGTGCATATATCTCTTTGAGATCCTGTTTTCAATTTTCTTGATATATACTCAGGAGTGGGATTGCTGAACCATATATTATTTATATATATATATTTTTGAGGACCCTCCATAGTGTTTCCCATAGCAGCTGCACCATTTTGCAGTCCTACCAACAGTGCACTAGGGTTCCAATTTCTCTACATCCTCTCCAACATTTTATTTTCTGTTTTTTTCACAATGGCTTTCTTAACAGGTATGAGATGATATCTTGTCTTAGTGTGCTCAGGCTGCTATAACAAAAAACCCATAAACTACATAGCTTCTAAACAACAAAAATTTATTTCTCACAGTTCCTGAGGGTGGGAGTCCAAGGGGAAGGTGCCGGGAGATTTGGTGGGTGGGGATGAACCTTTTCCCCACTGATGACACTATAACCTCACACGGTGGATGGGACAAGCTAGCTCTCTGTGGTCTTTTCTTATATGGGCACTAACCCCAGTTGTGGTCTAATCACCTTCCAGAAGTCCTCTCTCCTACTGTCATCACCTAGTGGGCTAGGGCTTCAACATGTAAATGTGGGGGGACACAAACATCTGACCTTAGCATATCTCATGGGGTTTTGATTTGCATTTCCTTGATGCTTAATGATGTCGAATATCTGATTTGGGTATTTGGGTAATGCTGGCCTCATGAAATGAGTTTGGAAGTCTTCCTTACTTCAGTTTTTAAGAAGAGTTTGAGAAAGATTGGTGATCATTCTTTAAATGTTTAGTATAATTCTCCAGTGAAGCCATCTCTGGTCCTGGGATTTTCTTTGGAGGTTTTTTGATTATTGATACACTGACTATTGATTTACTGATTTTGATTTTTGATCTCCTTTCTAGTAATGGGTTTGTTCAGGTCTTCTATTTCTTCATGATCCTGTCTTGGTAGTTGTATTTCCATAAATGTACCACTTTTTTCCCTAGGTTATCCAGTCTGTGGGGGTATAATTGTTCATAGTAGTCTTATGATCTTCTTTATTTATGCGGCAACAGTTGTAATGTTTTGTCTTTAATTTCTGATTTTTGTTGAGTCTCCCCTTTTTTTCCTAGTTGGTCTAGCCAAGGGATTATTCATTTTGTTGATCTTTTCAGAGAACCAACTCTTAGTGTTGTGGATTTTTTTCCTATTGTTTCTCTATTCTCTATTTTATTTCTGCTCTAATATTTATTGTTCCTTCCTTCTGCTAATTTGGGTTTATTTGTTCTTTTTCTAGCTCCTTGAGGTGCAAAGTTAGGTCATTGATTTGAGGTCTTTCTTCTTTTGTAAGGAAGGCGTTTGCTGCTGTAAACTTCTCTCTCGGTGCTGTTTTTGCTGCGTATCATAACTTTTGGTATTTAGAGTTTGGTCCATTTGTCTCAAGATATTTTCTAATTTCCCTTTGGTTGTTTGAAAGTATATTGTTTACTTTCCAGTTTTCCTTTTGCTATTGATTTCAAGTTTCGTCCATTGTGGTTGGAAAATATACCTGGTATGATCTCAATCTTGAATTTGTTAAAATTTGTTTCGAGGCCTAATATGTGGTCTTTCCCAAAGGGTGTTTGCTGTGCTGTTGAAAAGGATGAGTATTTTGGAGTTTTGGGGGGAGTGTTGTGTGTATCCTTTGAGGTCCAGTGGACCTGTGGTGTCATTCGGTTTCCCTCTTGATCTGTCTGGTTGATCCATCCCTTATTGAAAGTAGGGTATTGAAACCTATTACTATTATTATGTTACTGTCTATTTCTCCCTTCAATTCAGTAAATGTTTCGTATACTCCAGGGATATATATATAAAATCATTATATCTTCCTGGTGAATTAACTCTCATCATTATATAATGTCCTTCTTTGTCTCTGTAACTGTTTTGAATAACAGTCTATATTGTCTGATATAAGTATGGCCACTCCAGCTTTCTTTTGGTATCATTTGCACAGAATATCTTTTTTCCCCTATCCTTACTCTCAGCCTGTGTATGTCCTTATATCTAAAGTGAGTCTCTTGCAGACAACATATATAATGGTCTCCCTCTATTCATGGGACCCCTGGTGGAGGCCTGAAACCACAGATTTTACTGAACCCTACATATATACCATGGTTTTTCCTATACATACATGCCTATGGTGAAGTTGAATTTATAAGTTAGGCACAGTAAGAGATTAATAACAATAACTAATAATAAAGCAGACTAATTATAACAATATGTGGTAATAAAAGTTATGTGAGTGTAGCTTCTCTTTCTCTCTCTCAAAATATCTTATTATGGTACTCAGCATTCTTCTTCTTGTGCTGATGTGAGATGATAAAATGCCTGCGTGATGATATGAAGTGAGGTGAGTGACCCAGGCATAGGGACACAGCATTAGGTCACTCCTGACATGCCATAATATGTCAAAAGGAGAACACTTCCAGGTGATGGGTGACTGAGACCACAGAGAACAGAACATGGACAAGGGGGGATGACTGTATTTGGACCTTTTTTTTAAAAGCTATTCAACCACTCAATGTCTTTTGATTGGGACATTTAATCTGTTTACATTTAAAGTAATTACTGATAAGCAAGCACTTGCTTTTGCCATTTTGTCGCTTGTCTTCTGTGTGTCTGAGAGATACTTTCTCCACTTTTCCTCTCCTGACACCTCTCTCATGTCTCACTGATTTTTTTGGTTCCATATTTGACTTCTTTCTCATTTTCTTTTGTGCATCTTCTATATAGGCGCTTTTTTGTGGTTACCATGGGAATTACATAAGACATCTTAGAGTTAACTGATGATAATTTCAATTGCATACAAATGCTCCTTTACATCCCTCCGCCCATGTTAAGTTACTTATGTCACAAATTACATTCTTTTTATATTTTGTAACCTTTAACATAGCTTTATAGTTGTCATTTTTTTATGGGTCTTAACTTTTTAATTCTATACCTGAATTAAAGTGATTTAGGCACCACTATGAACTACTACAGGATTCTGTATTTGTCTGTATTATTTTCCTTTACCACAGAATTTCATATGCTTTCATGTTGCTCTCTTCATTCCGACTTGAAGGATACTCTTTAACATTCTTCTAAGGCAGGTCTAGCTGTAATGAAATCAGTGAGCTTTTGTTTACATGGGAAGGTCTTTATTTTTCCCTCATTTTGGAAGGATGGTTTTGCCTGACATAATACTCTCGGTGGGAGGTTCTCTCCTTTAGGCACCTTGAATGCACCACCCCCTCCCTCTGGCCGGTAATGTCTCTGCTGAGAAACCCACTGTTAACCCTTTGGGAGCCCCTTGTACACAACAAGTTGCTTTTTTATTGCTGCTTTCAGTTATTCTATTCTTCAGCTCCAATATTTCTCTTCAGATCTTTTTTATAGTTTCTGTCTTTTTATTGATATTTTCATGTTGGCCATGCATTATTTTCCTGATCATTTAGTTGTCTATATGTGCTCTCTTTTAGTATATCAAGCTTCTTTAAGATGGTTATTTTGAATTCTTTGTGAGGTAATTCATAGATCTATGTTCCTTTAGGGTCAATTTTTGGAGATGTATTTTGTTGCTTTGATTGGGCCATGTTTCCCTCTTACTTTATGCCTTATTTTTTTGTTGTGATTTTTGTATTAAAAAAAAAAGCCATCTCTCCCAGTCTTTCTGGCTTTGTCTAGGGGAAGACCTTCACCAGGTAGCTTAGGCAGATCAGGGAGCCCCCCAAACTTTTTACAGGCATATATCCTCTCTGGGCTCGTGTGTATAGTTTCTCAATTAGAGAGGTTTCCTGGTCTCTTCTCCAGGGCTTCATAGTCCATGGTTTACTCCAGCGCCTGTGGACAGCACTGCAGGCTCTCCAGATGCTGCCAAGGTGACAGTCCTTTCTTTTGTTCTCTGTGGCCCCAGGCATCGAAAATGACAGCTCCTTCTCAGCACTCTCAGTTAGGCAGGGCATTAGCCAGCGCCCTCAGGCAGCCCTCTGAGATGCTGAGACCCTGGGCAGCTGTTCTACCTTTTAGTTCATGAGAGGAGCCACAGGCCGGGCACTTTCTCCCAACTGCAGTGAGCTGTGCTGACTTCCGCTGCAGTAGGACAAGTATTCTAGCTCTGCCACAGGCGGCTGAGCCCTCTTCTGCTCTGAATGGTCCCCAGCCATCCAGAGTGTGCTGGTTCTCGGTCAATGCTCATGTCAGGTGAGACAGAGACCAGTCCCTCAAGAAGCCCCTCTGAGAGCTGGGCTATTGATGGTCCACTCTCTTCTTACCCCCTAGGGGAGAAGTTGGGTGATGGACTTTTCCTTCTGCTCATGAACGATGCTGACTTGAGGGAGGGGCTGAAATGGATGAAATTAAGTGGCTTGTCTTACCCTTTCCAATGCCGTTCTTAGTTTGGTTTTGAGCTTACTTGGGGTACTGCAACTTCCTAACTGGTTTCTGGTATTCTCGTAATGACTTTTTGGACCATATACTGTTGTTAAGTTGGTGTTGCTGTGGGAGAGCAAGTTCTGGGGTTTCTACTTTCGCTTTCTTGCTGATGTCACTTTCCAAAACATATTACTTTAAAAGGAAAAGCATTTAGATCAAAAGCAGATCCAGCATTCTGAACTAGGTAAATGAATCATTCAAGAGTAGAGACAAAAAAAATGAAAAGGATAAAAGAATTTACTACTCATAGACTTTTCCCAAAGGGGTGTGCTTTAATAAGAATAAAATTGCACCTAACAGAAAAAAAATAGGACATGTTATAAGAAGTAATGGGCCCAGTGTTTGGGGATGGGGAAAGGATTGGTAGACATACTTGGCAACCTAAATAAGTAGATTTTAAGTGGAAATGCAGCCATAGGGAAAGGGGTAAAAATGTTAAAAATGAAGACTTCTCTGAAGTGAAAATGCCAACTGGATATAGGAAAGAAGGGGAAATCACAATTAAAATAATCTGAAGTCATCATAATTTTAGGAAGGAAGATGGGGATAGAGATTGACCTTGGTCTTTGTTAACTGTGTGTATTAACTAATACTTTGAAGTTTCAATGAAAAGGTTAAAAATAAAGTATTACTTCCATCTTCATAGTGGGTAGAGGGGGATGACGAAGAAAACAGTATGATTTTTTTAAAGAGGAGAGGAAGAAATAAAATGTGCCTCTCGATTTCATAAAATATGTCAAAGAGGTCAGCAACCACAACAAATACAAATAGATTAAGTTCATCTGTTGTAAGGTGGAGATTCTGAATATATCCTGAAATGATATATTTCATATTAATAATATACGGCAGAGAAGTAAAAGGTAAGGGATGGGAAATTGTACTAAGCAAATTGTCCCAAAGAAACTTCGCTTAGTAACACTTACGTATGATAAATTTTATTTCAAACAAAAACTACATTATAAATAGGGTCATTAGTTCATAATAAAAGTAACAACAGGAATCTATCTCAATATTAATATGTGTACATCTGCATCGGTCAGGATCTACTGAGGAGACAAAGCACACAGTAATTTTAACAGGGAAGATTTATTACAAAAATTAGTTACTATTTACACAATGTTAACTAAGAGGGAACAGATACAATTCCCTTTAAAGAGTGCCCAGGACGGACGGGGACTGCTCAGGGAAGAGACGACCTTGGGAGAAGGGGAGGGGGCTGACCTGTGGCTGAGGTCTGGACTTCACGCACAGGCAAGGCCACGGCCCACTGGGTGTTGGAGAGGTTCCCTGGGGGATCCCGGACTGGCCCAAAGTATACCAACCACAGCTGGTGGGCAGAGAACTGCCTGTTGGGGGGGGGGGGCACAAGATTCCCTGTGAGGATGTCTGCTGGGGGGAGGGGTGCTGCTAAATTTGCTGGGAAGTCAGCTGGGGCGATGGCTGTACTTCCTGGGAAGCTGCCGGCGGTGGAGGTGGTAGATGCTACTGAAGGCACTGGGAGGCTGTCCTGGGAAAACTGCTGGAAAACGTGCACAGGCGCCCAGAGAACGCTCCAGAGCCTGTCCTGAGGGATGCCACTCGCTGCTGGGGATCCATCTGTGGTCGGGGGACTGAACTCCCCAGGGGCGGAGAGTGAGCTTCACGGAGTGTCCTCTGCCAGCCCAGCGCCACAGGAGCGAAGAGAGGGGGGGCACAGGGGGCCGCGCAATGAGCCCCGCTCTCTCTCCAGTGCCCTCTACTGGTGGAGCTCGGCCTCGGGCCGTCAGGCAGGGGGACATCTCCAGGATCACCGGCAGACAGTGAGGGGCAGGTTTGGAGTGGAGAGGCAGCAAGTTGACAACCGGCCAGCTCCTAACCTGAAAACGACAAGAATTTAAAAGAAATATTGACAGACAAAATAATAGACTAGTAAATCATTGAGTTATTTTGCACAGCTCTGTCGGAAATTGATAGATCAGGCAAAAATCAATCACAATGTAGAGTACTGAACAATGAAGTTAAAACGTTTGAAGTAACAAATGTTTAGAAACATGAATGCTTTCCAACCCATATGGAATATTAAAAAAAAATCAGTCATAGGCCATAAAAGAACTCAATAATTATAAAACTAATTGAAACTGATAAACTATTTTAGGACATAATGCATTAAAATTGGGAACCAATAACAAAAAGTATAGACAAAAGGAATAGCTGAAAAACAAAGCATAAAAAATTAAAGAATAATACAAATATTATGAAGATATATAAAAATTGAACAGCAGTTAAAGGAATACATTTTCAAATTTGTGGAATGCCACTAAATGATATTTAGAGGGAAATGTATTAACTTAAATGTACATGTCATTGAGAGAAAAGAGCATATTGGGTCAAGTCAACCACTGCAGATTTCAAGTATGAAGATTCTATGACCATTTTACCTCAATTGCCAGAGATTTTTTGTTATTGATATTATCAACATCCTGCTATTTATTTGAGAGTTTGCAGAGGGAAATGCCCCTCCGTACCCAGGAGAATCTATCAGAATGTATGGAGGGACATGTGTGGTTTGGAAATAAACCAGTTCCTTCTCTTTTCTACATAGTTTGTCAGGATATTTTATTTCTGTATAATTATGTATACTGGTCCAATGGTGGAATATATTAATATGTAATATTTTATGGCTGAAAGATAGACATCTAAGCTTATGATTGTAAGGTTGGCTATCCAATCTTAAAAGATATACATACTGTGCAGGGAGAGAGCAGCAAATTTCCCCCTCTGTTATTCATACATCCTTTAACAAATACTTACTAGGTGCCTTTTAGGTATCATCTATTTTTCTAGCCTCTGGGGATTCAGTAGTGAATAAAGAAAACAAAACCCTGCTCTTAGAGCCCTTCCATTCTGGTAGAGGAGAGAGGCAAAAGAAAAGATAAAGGAAAATATACAGTGTGTTAGCTGCTAGAAAGTCCTGTGGGGAGAAATAAGCAATAAAGAAGACAGGAAATCAGGATCACTATATGAAGTAAGTGGTCCAGGGAAGTCTTCATTGAGGGGGCTTAGAAACAGAATCTGCAGAAGGAGGTAGTGAACCACTGGATGTGCGGAGAAAGAGCGTGCCAGGCACAGGGCAAATGCAGGGGCCAAGCATGGTTTGGTGTCGAAGGAGAAAGCGGTAGATGAGGTCAGAGGTGCTGGAGGTCCTGACTGCATAGGGCTCTCCCATGCTGTGTGGAGTAGACGGCACTTAAGCTCATTGCCCTGGTGCGATTACCAGTAGTCAGCATGTCACATCCAGCAGTGCTCTGGTTTGAATAATAAATATTGAGTCACTCTATTTTTTGTAAGGACTCTAGCTTTTGCTTGGATAAATGGGAAGCCATCGGAGGGTTTTCATCGTGGGAGTAACAGGATCCGACTTAGTTTTAACAAAATCACTTAAGCTGCTGTGTTGAGAAGAGACTGCAGGGGGCAGAAAGCCAAGTCTATGCAGGATCTGACCGACCCTCTCACCGCCTCCATTACCGCCAGCCCGGTCCAAGCCACCACCGTTTCTTACTTGCATCACCTTAATAGTTTCCAAGTGAGTCTTCCTTCCTATATTTAGGTACACACACAGGCAAGATCTAAAGAAAAGCACCTTGAAAAAACACATTTTCTCTCTCTATTCAAATATTCTTAACTTTTTCTTCATGGCTGTACAGTTATAAAGAGAACATTAGTACTTTCTTCAATTCAGTATTAAAAATACTCATTTTATTCAAGATTCATCTTTAGATTCCTTTGGAAGGAAGGCCCCTGTGGGGTTTCCTTTACAGAAATAATGATGAATTATATTTCAGTTCCCCTTTTCTCAGGTAGAAAGACAAAGACCCAGAATCAGCACCAAAAAATCATATCTCAGTTCTGCTCAATGAACCACACTTCGCTTTAATTTTCCCAGAAGCAGACCTAAGATACTCTAGTTAAGTAATTCTATCCGGGCTAGTAAACATGTCATTTCTTTTTCTTGACTGTAAGTCTCCCTGACAGTTAATGTTTTTGAGATAAAAACTGAAAAACAACAACCTTCTGTCATTACCTTTTCTTAAATTTCCCTTGTTGGGTCTCAGGGGAGCTAAAAGTTTGCACCCAATGGCTCCCTTAGAGATACTAGCAACATCTGTGATAGAAAGCTTAAGGTTATGTGAATTATTATGTTCCAAAACCTAATCTGAAGAAGATAATATATTTCTCTAGTAAACATTCCTTATGGCGAACATTCAAGCCAAAAATTCAAAGACATTTAACTGGATATCCAAAGTAGGCTCATCTCTTGTATCATCAGGCTAGAAGAAAAATGAATTGGCATGTGAGAAAAAAAAAGAGCAGAGTGTCTGAATGGCCTCTCATAACCTAGCCTTCATGCAGCCTTAGCCCATTCCTCTCCCCCAGTTCCCCTGAACTCACCCTTCTTCCGTCTTCTCCAGCAGGTCTCTACCATAAAATTTTGTGCTTCAATATAATGCCTTCTAATGTTTTAGTATATACTACTTTACACATTCATCTGAACTATTAAGTCCTGTTTAATCGAAGACACCAGGTGTCGTGAGCGTTCTACGTGACGCTGATACCTGAACCATTTGAAGGTTCACACGGTGACTCCTTGTTGCGAATCTGTCCTGGGAGGCTGCCTCTGCACCAAGAGGCCGTCGGACACTGGTATGAGTAGTGCTCTTACCGTCTGCACTGGGAAAGGATCCCCTGGTCACTGCTTGTCACTGAAAAATTGATTAGAATCATCAGAATGGTTTCCGACAACTTCCTGTAGCTACTGTGGCAATAGATAGAGTTTATCCACCTTAAAGCTAATGAGTTTTGGCATTCTGAATCTTTAAAATACAGAAAGTTTGAAATGGACCTCTTCCAATCTTGAAACCTAAAACATTTTATAATGAACAAGTTGGATTTACACCATATTAACCTAATTTGATCTTTTCAGTGAAAGAGTGGTATTTTCATTTTAAGAGGAAAGTTTTCAAAATTATTTAGAAAATGTATTTGCATTTAATTATCTTACATACCAAGAAAAAATCTGTCATGTTTTGAGTTAATTTAAACTCTGGAAGAGCAACAATATTTATCTTTTATCACCAAAATCTTAAAATGATCTTTCAATCAACTTGGATGTTTTGTTGATAAATGGAAGTGGTCATTGATCAGAAACAACTAGACTTTAGGAGAAAAATTAACCCTTAGCTAAATATTAGAAATAATGTCAGAGAAGGCCTGAGTTGCCTAATAAGATTCAGGGCCATGAAACTCTGGATGACGGCTGGTGATGGGAACCGGAGCGGAGCGGGTAGGAGAGGCCTGATCCTGAGAGCGCGGGGAAGCGCCCACCCTACTGTATGATCTCCACGGGCCTGTTCCCATGTCCCCGCACCATGAAAGCATGATTGCCCAGGGCTGTAGACGCTCATTACATTCATTCTTGGGAGGAGGGAGTTAAAGCAGCCAGCTGTGACCCGCTCACTCCTTTCAGCAGGGTACAGTCCCACAGGAAATCAAAGAGCTGTTTCTCCCCTTCAAATGGACTCTGGGCGAATACGCTAATAATATTTGCTAGGAGTAGAGTCCTTGTCTCTGAAAATGTCCTTAGCTAAGGATTGCAGAGTAAGTAGAACCCAGATAAGGCTCCAGGCAAAAGTCAGATAGTCTCTATAGCTCTAGGGAGGTGCAGTGGACATGTTTTCTATTTGAAAAGCAACCAGTATGTGAGCAGCCTTCTGGCCCTCCTTTAGACACCCCATCTATTTGGGGTCCAGAAGGGCATGTCCATTGTGAGAAAGGATCTGGGGAACAGTCCTCAACATCCCAGACCTCTCTTTTAAGGTTTTTGAATGTCTATATCCTTGTAGTAATTTAGTAAAGCTGATATTGGGTAAGATGTGAGTCTTACCTAAGTCTCATTTGATAATTCAATCCTTTGTGTTAGTCCAATAATCATTTACTACTGTTACCTAATCAGTGAGTATCAAATGCTACTATGCACGAACATTAGTTGGGGAACTCCTAAAATACAGATTCCTGGACCCCTCTCATAGAGATTTCATTCATTTGATTGAGAGAGAGGACCAGTATACCTATTTCTTAACTTAGAAATGTATATGTGACAAGATGATTTGGAAAATACCTCTAAATCAGTATTTTGTGCCTAATTCTACATCTTTCTATTGCATTAAAAATATCTTTGGTGTTTTACTATTTATTCCCTGATTTTGTCATTTTGCTGATTTTAATGCATTGGCCAAACACACAGAAGCTAGATTAGCGATGGAAACAGAAAGGAGAAGCCACCCCATTGTCTCCTATCATAGGGAAATGGTACATCTCTCTTCCTATGTCTAAAAGTTTAAAATTTGCATTTAATGTCAATGTCGAACAATTTGTTTCATGTGATATATAAAGCACCTTTCAAGATGCATGTTTGATTTTTATTCTGTTCCTTGCATACAACTATATTTAGCACTTCTTAATGAAGTCCGTTGTCTCTTCTTCATGATGACATGGGGACTATGTTCAAAAGAAAGAAGGGGTGTTGCAAAGCTGGAAGGTCGTCGGTGGGTAGGGGTGGGGGATAAGGAGAAGGGGCTTCTAACAAGTCTCCTGAATATACAAGAGTATCCCAAACACACAACTACTTGGCAATTCCAGCCCCACCTTCTAAAAGAGGTAATATATGTAATTCTTATATTACTAAGTATAACCTACTGCAAGTCAGAATACAGAAGCAATGTACTCTATAAACACACAATTTTCTGGCCACATCCTTGTTCTTATGTTCCAGTTTGCAGTCTCTCTTAGTGAAGTGCAATTTTTTTTTTTGTTTTTGCTCTCTTGCTTCTTCTAACATAAAACATTTTACATCAAAAAGGTAGACTCCAAAATAATGATTAGTAAAGAGGGAAAATTACATTTAGCCAAGTACAGAAAAACTTAAAGGGGTTTTAAATTCTATTTAGCATAACCAAAGCCCAGCTTCCTGGTTCCAGTTAAAAAACCATGCATATGGCTCTCTGGTTGCCAACTGGCTTTTACAAAACACCCTCTTGATGAATTAAGAGTAAATGAATGAGAACCATATGGATAAATTTCCTTTGAAATACACCCAGGATTAAAAAGTTTAAGAAAAATAGCTCTTGGCAAATACAGTTTTGTAGATTTTGCTAGAATGAAAATGTTTGAAAAATAGTCTAAAGTGTTTTGTTGAACCTGAATCTCTAGGAGCCAGAGCTGTCCAGTGCACGGAGCCCAGGTGCAGCTGCGGCCCTCAGGAAGGTGGAGGTGGTGGCCGCATGCCAGGAGGAAGTCCGAGCAGCTCCTTGATCACGAGTCATTGAAATCAGGGTTCATCTTTCTTCTCAGAGAGCAGACTGCACATCTGGCCCGTCACTGTGTATAGCACAGACATGAAGCATGCCCTGAAGCCCACGGTTTCTCAGTGCATTTCATTTATTTCCTGAGGAGCCTTTTCCGACACATTTTCCCCTTATCCCTTCCATGGAATTCTATTGGTACAAACATACGGTGCATCTGCTCATGCACTGTGTGTGTATGTATATGTATATCTAACTTTTTTGCATCCCCAGAACAAATTACGCCCTGTTGGGGGCGATCTTGTCCCCTTTGGAGAATGTGTCACCCAGAGCCGCGGTTCTCAGCAGGGGCATTTCTACCACCCAGGGGCAGTGCTGCAGTCCATAGACATTTCCTACTGTCACACCTGCAGGAAGGGGGACGAAGGGGAATATCAGGGTGGCTGGTGGGAAGAGGCAGGGATGCTGCTGGGACGGCTTCCACCATAAAGGCCTGGTCTTAAGTGTTAATAATTCTGAGATTCAGAAACCCTTTTAAGAGGCAGACTGTCTGAATTTGAATCTTAAATGTGCTATTTACTCACTTATCATCAAAACTATGAGCATAACAGTGGTGCCTGCTGACTAATGGGGTTCACATGAGGACCTTAGAACAGTGCCTGGTACATGGAACACACTCAGTAAACATTAGCATGGTTATTATTTTAAATCATATTGTGCTGGAAACAATAAGGTCTCACATCAAATCACAAAAATGTAGAAACATCACAAACTCTTCCTTGAAATTCAGCCATACATCCACGCATTCCCCTGAAGCATGAAGGGCCAACTTATCCGTATTCCCACTTAAATTCAGAATACATGTCTGGAGTGCCTAGGAAACTATTAAATTGGGCAGATTAGTGACTATGTGAACAAATGTAATGGGGAGGAATCAAGGCTTCTCCCGCAAACTAATGTGTTTTCATTATGCTGTGGGGAAAAAAAAAGACTTGAATATAAAAGCATAATAAACACTTTCCTTGGGCTTCAGTAGGCAGCCAGGAAGTGCCACTGTGACAGTCAATACGTCCTGGTGGCACTTCAGGAAATGCTGTTTTTAATGAGAATTTTCAGGTGTGCAGCACAGTGAAATATGAATTAGTTATTCTGGTGTACTTGTGTTACTAACGTCTTCACAAAATACTAGCTGTGGCCTTCTAGTCTCTTGTTACTTGTTTTCTGTAAGGATTTTGCAGGGTTCCCACGTACAGTGCGAGACGAGGGCAGATTGTCTTTGCTGGACGTGAAGCACAACATGGCTTGTTACAGAAAATCCAGTATCGTCCACTTTCCTTTCATTTTATAAGGGAAAAAATTAAAAATGAAAGGCAGGGGAGAAGCCCCTTTGCTTCCGTCTCACGCCTCCAGCGGGTCCCCCAGACGTGGCGTCTCTGCGTCTGAGCTGGTTCTCCAAGCCCTCCGTGTGGGGCCTGCCTTCTCGGCCTCTCGTGGGTGCGGCAGGGACAGGCTGGGTCACCCACGGGAGATGCTCACTGCCGAGGCGCCTGCTTTTCCCCATCTCCCTCGTACATCTCACCGGAACTTTCACAGAGGAGCAGGTGCCGCGGAAGCCCAGCTGGCGGAAGGAATGGTCAGCGATAGAGGGAGGGGTGTGGGGGCAGGAGCGCCCAGGTTGGAATTCTGGCTTGGCCGCTCCTGAGTCTGTTCTCGTCACCCGGCGAGGATGGGTGAACCAGCGCCCAAGCAGGACCTGCTGCGGGGTCGCGCCTGGCACGCGGACCCGCCCGGGGTGTAGTGTCGGCAGCTGCTACTGTGGCCGCAGCCGAATCCCCGCGTCGCTGAACACGGTGGTTCTGGGCCGCAGGAGCTGCAGAAAGATGCCCATGTCCTCTCTAAAATACTGCATTCCCATTGTTATGCTGATTTGGCAAAGTCTCTTATTCTTGGGAGGGTCATTTTTTTAAAAAACGATGAGCTTCTAAATTTCACCAGGAATGAAAATAAATTCCAACCAGAAACAAAAGCCAGGGACCTAATTCTTGGGTGCTCCTGAAAAGCATCCACATAAGCCATCCAGTGGTCGGCTTTGTTTCATAAAGTCCCTGAAGGTAAATACCCTTCAGAGGTCCTCCCCCTCTTATGAACGAAAAGGTTCCTCTACCTGGACGGGTCGGCTCCTGCTCTGCCTATGGTGTCAGGATGAGAAGAGGCCGTCAAGAGAGGAAGGCAGGTGCTCCTCATGGGGCAAGACCTGTAGCAGGGCTCCACTGATCACAGCAACACAGAAGTTCTACCCTCTCTTGTTGCTGTTTTCTGCTCTAGAGTCATAACCTCATTGCATAAAACGGCTAGAAACACCTAGACATGAACATAACATTTTATGGAATTCATAGGAGGATTGTTTTCTTCCTGCTTCTGGGAATTTTGAGGTGGGAAGGTGAGATCTGCCATTCATGTATAAACCAGCCCTCTTTTAAGCAGGGAACCCTCAGGGTAGGACAAGCGCTGCAGGCAGGGGGGCCCCGCTCTGGAGGGGACACACGGTATCAGTCAGGCAGTGCGAGTCTGCAGCCTCCTCGTGAGAAGCACTTGAGTCGTGGGTCACCATCCATGAGCTGGCCTTGCCTCAGCTACTCATGACACCACGTTTCGGGAAAAACCATCTAACCTCTCTCTACCGCCATCTTCCTCAGATGCTGACGAAAACCTGGGAGTGTGGGGTGGGTGGGGAGAATACGGCCTTAACCAAGGCTTTCCTCTCAAGGTCTGTGTGAGGATCAAAACCGGATAAATAAAGGCGCTCTGCAGACCTCATGTTTTATGCAAATGCTGTGTGGGAGCGGGAACACCTCCACCTACAGCAGCCCCTGTAAACGTGGCATCGACATTCAGAGTGTTTTGGTCCACACCAACTTGCATTTTCTTTCTTCTGTACCCAACATATTGTTTTATGCCATTTAACCTGTGCCCACGTTAGACTGATGGGTCTTTGAAGGCCCACACTTTATATAGTATCAGAAATCTGGGAGAACAGTATAGAAACTGAATAAACGTTGATTATAAATCTAATTTTTTTATGAGGTGAAGAAGAAAACCCGACAGTGATTCCCTCTGGAACTCACCGAATAGAACCCAGGAACTCTCAGAAGTGAGATATTATTTAAGATTATGATGGCCACCGTTTTATCTGTGAGAAAATGGAACAACAGACTGATCAAACGAGACCTATGCTAGGAACTAAGGATTTCTAGTTCTACAGCCCTACTGTGAGCCATGCTTTCTACAAAAGGCCTTAAGTTTGCCTCTTGCTCTCATCAATGAAAAGACTGCCTCTCTGCCTCGCTTCTAATATGCGATTTTATTCTTTGGTTGAATGTGTGGGAGATGACATTTCATTCATGGGAAACTTGAGCTGAAAGGCAAGAAGGGAATTCACAGCTGGGAATTTTAGGTTAACAGACCTATTCTTGTACTAGAAAAAGTAGGATATGTACTGAAATTTTAGAAACGTCAGGTCATTTGCTTACGTAGCTCCTCAAAAATAAGAGTTGACAGTTGAGTGTCAAACCATTGTGTCTGCTGTGCAGACACTTCTAAAGTGTTTCAGTTAATTTTGGTGTGGGAGGAGAGTGGATTCTATTTATTTGAAAATGTAATGTAGCTGGAATGTAAACGATGCACGAGGCTGTTTTCTACAGCTTGCCTTAGATCCACTTATATATTTTGAATACATGTCATGTACCAGGCATTGTGCTAGCAGAGAGGACTTTTTTTTTAATTTAATAAATCATTACTGGCTCTAGGTGGAGTGATTTGGCAAAAATATTTTTAAAGAAAGACAATACATAACCAAGCGCCTGGTGAGAGGGGGCTACTAGTCCTGTGGGAAGTCAGAGGATGGTGAGGTCATGAAGGGGCTGGTGTGGCCAAGGAAGCATTTAATAAAAATGTAGAACGTGGGTGGGGTTTTAAAAGAATCAGTGCTATTTGAATAAAGGAGGAAAAGGGGTAAAAGCACCGAGGCATGCTAATGGCAGGTTGGGAAAATTTGGATGAGGTAGGGGCTTCTTGACAGGTGAAAGCAGGAGACAGAGTTACAAAGGCAGGCTGAATGTGTTTGTGGTGGCTTTGGGTTGTAATGGGACACCCCCCCTCCTTTTCCTAGGGGATCCATGGTCAAAAATGTTATTTTAGTCATGTTAATAGTATAACCATTTGCAAGGTTGATTACATGGGAGAGAACAGCAAGGAAGATAATGCAATAATTCTGCCTTTGAAATTGGATGGCAGCAGGGAAAAATGCCAAGAAGTATAAAGCACAAATCACCATGAGAAAATGGAACAACAGACTGATCAAACGAGACCTATGCTAGGAACTAAGGGTTTCTAGTTCTCACTTAACGCCCACATAGAGCCACCAGGGTCACAGGACGCACTGCTGCGGCCAGAGAGCGAACCTAAGCTCTTCCTACCTGACAAATAATATGGAAAAAACACCCTTCCCTTCAAGGCTTCAGCTGCTATTCTAAGAGCTTTCACCTATTATGACTTCTACTTACAGTCAATTTTTTCTCTCAAAATGAACCAACTCGCACCAACAGGCACATGAAAAGATGCTCCACATCGCTAATCATCAGAGAAATGCAAATTAAAACCACGAGATATCACCTCACACCAGTGAGGATGGCCAACATCCAAAACACAAACAACAACAAAGTTGGCAAGGATGTGGAGAAAGGGGAACCCTCCTACACTGCTGGTGGGAATGCAAATTAGTTCAACCATTGTGGGAAGCAGTATGGAGGTTCCTCAAAAAACTCAAAATAGAAATACCATTTGACCCAGGAATCCCACTCCTAGGAATTTACCCTAAGAACGCAGCAGCCCAGTTTCAAAAAGATAGATGCACCTGTATGTTTATTGCAGCACTATTTACAATAGCCAAGAAATGGAACCAACCTAAGTGTCCATCAGTAGATGAATGGATTAAGAAGAAGTGGTACATATACACAATGGAATATTATTCAGCCATAAGAAGAAAACAAATCCTACCATTTGCAACAGCATGGATGGAGCTGGAGGGTATTATGCTCAGTGAAATAAGCCAAGCGGAAAAAGACAAGTATCAAATTATTTCACTCATATGTGGAGTATAAGAACAAGAAAAAAAAAAAAACTGAAGGAACAAAACAGCAGCAGACTCACAGAACCCAAGAACGGACTAATAGTTACCAAAGGGAAAGGGACTGGGGAAGAAGGGCGGGACGGGAGGGACAAGAGGGTAAAAGGGGCATTACGATTAGCAGACGTAAGGTGGGGGGGCACAGGGAGGGCTGTACAACTCAGAGAAGACAAGTAGTGATTCTCATCTCACTACACTGATGGACAGTGACTGTAATGGGGTTGGTGGGGGGGACCTGATGAAGGGGGTAGTTTAATCACCACAGTATTGCTCATGTAACTGTAGGTTAATGATACCAAAATAAATTGTAAAAACAAACAAATAAACAAACAAACAAAAAATGAACCAACTCGCTTCTCATTGCGCCCAGTGAGATGCGTCCTGTTCTTTGCGGCAGCACAGAGCCGTTTCACCTGTTTGGATGTAAAGACTAAGGTATCTTTCTGTTTCTAACGGTAATGGGTACTTTAGGCATTATTGATGGAATTATAGATGCTGTCCCTTGAAACCTCAGCACTCCTAGGAGGCACCTGTGCCCATTGTACAGATAAGACCATTGAGGCACAGAGGGAAATTTGCCTCAGGCTATGCAGTCAAGAAGTGGGGGCTCAGGGCTTCTGTACACGTCTGTCTGGCTCCTGCATGCGCCCTCCTCACCTCCATGCCACTCTGCCTTTCCCACACCTCCCATCAGAGCTGCCTCTTGTCCCCTATGATTCATGAAACACCATCTCATTACACTATCTTACTTGTTTTCTCAATTACCGGGATGAAATATTCATTATTTTCCCTTTCCAGAGAAGAAAAGGGAGGCTTAAACACACAAAGGTGTACCTCATGTTGTTTCAGGAACTTGGATTCAGGCTCTCTCTAGGGTTGCTTTGCTCCGTGATGCTCCTGTTATGTGATCTCAGTATCCATCAGACCATGTGAGCTGGCCAAGGAGAACAGGGAGCAGAGGAACCCTGTGCTGTAGGTTTGTAACTCGATAGCCAGAAAGTCAAATAGTCATAATACTTACCATGAAAGATAAAAGAGACTTAGAACCTTTTTTTCTGTTTAAGTCTTGTAACCTTTCTTTAACACATGCTAAGGGTGCTCTGAGAAAAGCCATGCAATGTAACATGAGTATGAGGACCTGGGACCAGATCAGTTTTGTCTCCTATTTAAGATTAGATGGAGAAAAGCATTTCTTTACTGATTTGTGAAGTCACATTAATATAGACACTAATAACACCATCCACAGATCAAAGGAGAATGGGCGGTGTCAATGGAGAACAAGCATGGGGGGTGCGTGATTACATCTTTCCTTCCTAAGAGGTTCCTCGAAGATGCCTTTGGCTCTCCACTGCCTGAGGGTGCTGTTTCCTTGGCAACCAGCTTTCTGAGCAGACTGCCTATACCTCAGTGTGCTAGAGCTTGCTGTAAAAGTCTAAGTGTGATATTCTTACAAGATGCACATAAATTTGCTAAGGACTGACTTTTCACATTGTATGATCCCTTCTAGACACTACCGAGAAGATATCAGCCAACTAGGGAAAAGGAAGCCATACATCCTTAGTGTTCAGGACCAAACTGGGCTCTGAAGTGTATTGTTACTTAAATAAAAATGGGCATCTGTGATTATCTATGCCTGCCTGTTCATTATTTACCCAGAAACAGGTCACCTGGGGTGTATACTGACATTTACCCAAAGACAGAAATATTAGGAAGGTCATGACACTCGGTCACACAGAGCAATGCCAAGTGTTCAGTTGACCACAAGCAGCCACACAGTCTTTCTGCCAAGCTTGCTTTCCCAGAGGACGCTTCCACCTCGGGGGCTCCTGTGCAGCAGTAGACGACGCAGAGGGGATCGGCTTTGGCAGAGCTCTCCAGACAACTGTTCAGTTTCTGGAAACAGTGAACCTGTCTAGCCTGTCGGCACTTGTCCAGAAGCATCACATCCAGGTTCATTTTTCTTCAGGGGAATAAGACTCTGTAGTTTTCATCACCTTTTACCCTTGGATTAAAAAGGAACCACAGCTTAATCTCTGCCTCCCTGAATATGCCCTTTAAAGCGCTACTGCTCCCCACCTATTCTGGCTCTTGCTTTGTCTCTTAAGATGCACACGTTATGGCCTTGCCCTAGATAAAGGTACTCCCAACTCCCTGTTACGAGCCTACAGCAAAATGTAGGTATAGGTAATTGTATGTATTTTTTTGTATATTTTTCTGAAAGGGGTTTCAATTCTTCTGTCAGGCTCCAGAGATGTTCACAGTTCATGCCTACATCAATCATTTCTGTCATCTGCGATTTGCAGCCTGCCTTCCCGGCCTGCTCCCTCACGGACAGTGCATTCACCCTATTCCAAGCGTCCCCTTCCCTGGAGAAACTTCCTCGGTTTTACTCTGTTCCCATTGTTCCTTTGCCTTGATGACTTAGATCAGATTTTTATGCAGAGTAATCAACGTATTTTCCATTACCTATGTAATCAGCATTGTTGATTAATCTCCAAACTTACTTAATTTAGCAGGATAACATGCCTTAGTTCATTGTATAATAAACCAAAGTTGAGTATCAGAAAATCCTGGACTTAACACATTTCAGAGCTTCCCTTTGAGGTCCATGAGCACCTACACGTATTTAGTTAAGCAGGCACTCATGAGTTCTTGAATAATGCGGTTTGTCAAATGTAGTCTCCTGCGCTTATTGAAAATGACATTCACATGACAAGTCATGAGACAATGAGTGAAGCCGGTTCTAGAGACCCGACAGAGCAAGGGCTGGGTGTGCCCCCTCAGTTTCGCGCAGCTGTGAGGTTTGATGAAGAAGAGAGGGTGGGGCGCAGAGTGACTGCTGACCCCTCGGGTCCCAGGGAGCCCGTGTGCCACTCGCTGAGGTGGGAAAGGATTGTGTGGCATGTTTTAGAAACTATGCTATTCCTACAGATGCAAGTGTTTTGAAGATTTCTTTTTCTGTATGAACAGCTTTCTTGCCTGGTTCACATGGGAGACTTAGATACAGAAGATGTGCAGAGTCACTCTCAAAGGAAACGTCAAATAGTTTCTTCGGTGTGTATGTTACTTTTGTTGTGTGTCTTGCGATCCATACTTTTTGTGAAAATATCTCACTGTCATTTTTATTTAATCTGAAAATTAATAGAATTACATCTTGTTTACAATGTTTCATGAATATGTATCTTCTCCGAAGCATCTCTCCTCCAGCCCCACCTGGTCTTCCCCACAGCACAGAACAGGGCTGCTTCCGTGCTGGAGAGAAACCTGGGAATACCTCATGGGGGCCTCTGGGAAGGCCTCGCACCTCGGCACTTCGTTATCCCTTCATCAGTCCTATCTCCACACCCAAAAGGGGAAGAACATCTCTTCTCCTCTCTGAGCTGCACCTTTAATGGCATACTGAATCTCCTGACTTCTGAAATCCTCTAAAATCACATTTCCAGATGGTCTTCTTTTTATCTTTACCTCTTTGAGGGATAGTTTCCTACAAGTTTTCTTAGGATTTCCTTGTGCAGAGAAATCTATTTGCTGTTTCCTTTCTAGGAAGTATGTTCCACTCTGATACTTTACTCACATTGTTCATTAAGATCGGGAGAAAGAAATGGTGAGGCATGTCTTCATTATTCTGAGTTTTCTATTTTCTTAAATGGCTGCCTGCCGAAGGGGTATGTGTGGTTTTGTTCCAGATGTGAGACAGTAAGCAAGTGAGAGCCTGGGTGAAGATTATCTTCTAAAAGCAGGTCCAGAGGCTGACTTCGTTCAGTCTCCTCCATTGGAGCCCAACAGATAGGGGCTAATGGGTGGTTTTTCCTAAAGGTTTAGACATGAGTAGAGTGTTAATAGAAGTCTAAATATGGCTGGTACACAGTTTTACAATTCAGCTCTAACCGGTGAGACAGTGAACAGCTTAAACCTCGTCACGCTGATGTTTCTGGTTTATTCTAAACTTATTGTCTTCCCATTCTGAACTCAGAAGAGGATGGGGTATGAAAACTCCCTCTTAAAACTCTTAAAAGTCTTAGAACACTTTCAAATTTGGTGCAAACAGACATGTCATGCCCATCCTAGCTTCTTTTTTTAATACCTATTTTTCTTAGGGCAGTTTAAGGTTTAAAACAGAATTAAGAGGGAGCTAGGAGATTTCTCACATATCGCCTACTCCTATCATGCATAGCCTCCCTTATTATCAGCGTCACTCACCCGAATGGTGTGTTTTTTACAAAGCAGAAACCTACATTAACACATCACGATCACTCGAAATTCATGGTTCTTCAAGGGTTCACTCTTGGCATTTCCTATTCTATAGGTTTGAAAAGTCTGTATCATGCATCTCTCATAATATCAAGCAGTATTTTCACTGGCCTAAAAATCCTCTTCTACTCCCAATCTATCTATTCCCATTTGCCAGAGATAAATATTTAAAAAAATTTTCTGGCTGTTTCTTCTGGAAGTTATATCCCTGTTTACCTGTACTGCCTTTCCTTGATTAGTCATTCTTTATGTCTGTTATGATAGAAAATGACTTAGTTTATGCCATGGCCCACCACCACTCCTCCAGGCTCCAAGATAGTTGTATAATTTAAAAAACCTGAGTTAGTAAACTGTTCCATATCTTTCTCTCCTACTCCTTACCGACTCTTCATCTAGCCAGTCAATATATAGCTTGAACACAACTTATTCTTAACTGCACCGGTTACTGAGTTCAGGATATTTAATCGCTTATATGGACTGATGAACAGATAACTAGTTTTCTTGTTTCTACTCTTGGCTATCTGAAGTCTATTCTGCACATAGCAGCCAGAGTGACATATATAAAATCAGTTCTTCTGAGCTTAGCCCACAAAGATGTCCCATCTGCCTGGTAAGGCTAAGATCTTTCCCACATCTCCTAAAGACTTACATGATATGGATTCTGGCCAGCATCTCATGCCATCCTCCCCACTGATCCCTGACTTCTTGAAGTCACTTGTCCCTGACTTGGTGTTTCTCAAACACGTCAAGAGGGCTGCACTCAGAGCCAGGGACGCTCCTGCTCCACACCATCAGGTCCTTCTCCCTCTCCCATCATTTAGGTCTCATTTGACCATTACTGCAGAGAGAGCATAAGTGTTTCAGCAGTGATCTACATATGGCATCCTTGAGGTCTTGAACCCTAAAGGGTCATCATTCGGTAGAAATATGGAACCAGGAAAACAGAAGCACTTTGTGAGCATCCTTAATCCTTGAGAATTACAAGCCTCTTAAATTTTGCTGCCTTCAAGGGATCGTGAGTAGTTTCCATCTAGTCAGAAACTCAGACTCAGCATACCCTATGCCAATCAGGCAATGTTTTTTTTTTTTCATTTTAGATGTCTCAGAAACCTTCCCAGCACAGTCTTTCTGAGTAGGCTAGAAGGGAAGCCATTTGTAAATGGTCTAATTATAAAAGTGTATTAGCATGTATTAATGAGAGGCTATACACTCTCCTTTGACTATGCTCTTCTATTTTGGGATGCTTGTATAGAAATATTTATTTTTTTAATGTGAAGCAGTATACCAAATGGACACATTATAGCCTTACCCACAGCCATCCATCCTCAGCCTTCAGTTTATCTCATTTTAAACACTCTCCCATCCAAAGCCATGGTGTTAACTGTCATTCACTTCCCAATCTTTACTATGCTTCACATTTATCTAGTTCACTGGTGATCTGTATCTGAATATGCCACAGAAATGCTAAGTGGAACAGGAAATGTGTGTTTCTTCCCCCAAACCTATACTGTTCCTGTATTTCTCACCCAGGAAGATGGAGCGTGATACCAGATGTCCCCTTCCCATGTAAACTACACAAACAATTAACCACCAAGTTTAATAGATCACAGCTCAGATATGTCTGTGCCTCTCTGTTCCCAGGAAGACCTGTGCTTCAGAATTCTCATGATGAGTCTGTTGCTCATAGATATGACCTCCTGGACTTGTACCAACGTTCCTCCAAGCTATCCTTTATATGTGAGACAAACTCCGACCTCAGCGTGTTTCATGTCCTTCAGTGACTCCTGGGTCTCCAGGAAGAAAGTCAGTTAAAAACTGTCCCATTATGCCCTTCATTGTCAGGCTGCATCCCTCTAGCCACTGTCCTATGTGGATTATCTGCGCCTGCTGTTTTCTGAATGCTGACAGTTCGCAAAATGCACCATGGTATTTCTTTCACATGGTGGTCCCTCTACTTCAAATGTCCTTGGCTAAGTCTCTGTTCAGTGAGTTTCTAGTTGTCCTTTAAAAATCATCATAAGCGTTTTCCCTGCTAGGAATCCTTGTCTGGAGTCCCAGAGGGCTTTGTGTGCCCCTCCTCAGTGCTCCCAGGAGGATGTGCGTCGATCTCTGTGATAGACTCATCATTTTACTATCTTGCTGTACTATCATTCTTATTTATCTCTCTTCACTGCCTTGCTCATGTTTATTGCCAATTAAACTCCTAAAGGTCAATGGTGGTTTTCTGATCATTTTTATAACCCTACTATCTAGCACGTTAATGTTTATTAAGCACGTATGGAAAGGAAGAATGGATGGATGAATGAATGAATGAATGAATGACAGCTTTACTACTTAGACCTAGAAGAAATTTCCAGAACCAAATGAAGCTAACCACATCATCAGGGCATTGTGGGTAAACAGGACCTGCTGTTACATATGGTGTGGGCTTGCATATGCAGAAGTGTGGGGATGAAAACTTCTCTTTTTTGGTTTTTAACCAAAAAGTAAGCAGTACTTAAGTTGTGCAATGCAGTTCTGGGTGTGTGTGTGTGTGTGTGTGTGTGTTGGGTTAGGGGTCATGACACTGCAAAGCACATATGACCTTTGGCAGCTTGTTTCAACTCTGATGTCTCATTAATTCTTTTCCACAGGCATTTAAATTGTTCATTGTTGTTAATTTGGGTATATATACTGAATTATATATAAATAACTTAACAAGTAAGGAGATAGATAGCTAGATTTCCTTAGCATCAGTACAATTACCAAATTACCAAGACCTAAAAAGTGTATTAGAGCCATAGACTGAATGATGAAAAGTCAGTACACTTGTAATTTCTCTAATGGTACTTAAAATTAATGAACTAGTATGTATTCTTCCTAATAACTGAGAACTGAAGAGCACAGATTTGACTTCAGGCATGCATTTACAGTTTATTTTATTTCCTGCCATCTGCCCCATAAGTTTCTTTCGAACATTATTTGTGTAGGTTTGGCTCTAATTAAGGACTGAAAATTGTTGTTTGATTGTAAATGCAGAACAACATAGGAAATAAGAAAAAAAAAACTGTTTAGCAGATTAGAATTTACTATAGCAAGTGATCTAATTGCTGAGTAACCCCCGTGCCCCTCACCTCAAAGACCCGCCCAGAAGGCCAGTCCAGACATTTATTACTCACACAATGAGGAAGTGTTTCCTCATGTCTGTGCTGGATTCATTTTCCTTTAACGTTCACCAAAGCCTCTTGTGCTACATAAGATGAAAGAAGAAAGTAACCGACATTATCTACACTTACGAGTCGTCTCACTGTAATTACAGTCTCTGCGCCATTTCCAGAGCAGGAAGGGTCTGTCCCACCACTCCCTGTGGTTGATTCCTTTCCAGCTATTGTTATCTGACTTCTAGCTTCTCTCTTTTCTTTTTCTTTTTTTTTAAATTTAATTTCATTTTGAAAAAACAAAAAATGACTGTCGGGATGTAGATATGCACCTTCAAAATAATTCACTGCAGATTTTTTAGCATTTAACTAGAATTACACTTGTAAGATGGCGACAACATGACAAAAAATAAAAAAACCAAAATACAGAAGCAACAGCTCTGAAGAGCAGCAATGAGAATGTCTCCTCTCCGGCCGGCATGCGGCCGAGCGCAGCAGCGCATGGAGACTTTCTAAGGTCGTTGAGATTAGGGGTCACCTCTTTTATGGGCTCTGAATTGTTCCAGGCGCTCCCTAGGTACTTAATAAATATTAATACTGCTACATTTAATAATAAATGAAAAAGGAAAAACTGATCTCACTAAAATCCTGTGGTGGATACAGGTTGGAAGATAACGATTCATTGTTTCCAGAGACAATCTTCTTTTGTTTCAGACATAGTCTTGAAGATTTGAAATTTTATCTGTTTCATTTTAAAATGATGAACAGCCAACTTGTTCATTTGGTGCGGAGTAAAATTTCATTTTCAGATCAAAAAGAAACAGAGCTACATAAACCAAAATTGTAGGCCAATTCTTGATGTACCAATTATATAGGCAGAATTAAGGCCAGATGGGGCTAAAAAACCAGCCCCTAAATCTCAACATGTAATCCCATCTGTTTTAGCAGAAGAAAATGGGGTATCAGTTAGGAAGCAGGTAGGCGACCCTGGACTTGTTCTGCTGTCTCTCACTGCTCTTTTCTCCCCATCCTGTCAGGTCCACATACCTGCCGAGAATTGGCCACCCTAGGTTGAGACGTGTGGGAAGGACATGAACATGACTTATGTACTAGGGGGAGAGGCCTGAGCTAGAAATTGCGCAGGTTTAATTCACTTCAATGTTGAATATGGAAATTAGAAGTGATTTCCTGAAAATAGAGTCCAGTCCCATCTTGTTGAATTTAATGAATACAATAAATATTCATTATGTCTACAAAATACTTATTCATAGAGGTGGAAAGGAGTGTGGCCTTAAGATTTGTGTTCCCACATTTGGGTGGAGTTGGGCTTCAGTACATTCACAGGTGGTTTGTGTAGTTGTGTGAGTCGAATGAGGCTTTTCTTGTATTTAAATAAGAAGAAGGTGTATAAATAAGTCAAATAACAGTTCTGAGGCTTGTATTCACACTTTACTTCCTCTCAAAATTGTTTCATGAATAGACCAACTTTATTTTTCAATTATCTTATTAACTCATATAAGCATCTTATCACCTGCAGAAGAGGTGTGCTTAGAACTAGTAACTGTTTCACTGAGAAAACATATGTAACCATTGAGACTATTAGCCCATAATTTTTGGGTAAGAGCAGTTCAGAATAAGAGTCTCATCAGTCTCTTCACCCTTGGATTTGAAAAAAAAAGATTTGAATGGACATGTGGAAAAGAAACAAAGTGGAGTATGTATGCACTTATTCATACCCTTCTTTGTGTCAAAAGGAATTGAGGAGAGTTTAGAAAGTAAGATGCAATGGAATAAACAACCCAAAATCTTTTTTAAAAAATCAGACCCACCCCAAAATTGTGGGCCTGAAAATATTTGAGCCATAGGTTTTTTCACAATATTGACTGTAGTGTATACGGGACCAAGGTATGGATCAAGTGGGCTCAAGATCATACTTGGACTTTTCAGTTTCTAAGGTATTCTTGGATGCCTCAGGTCTGACTTGAGAGAGGTCAGATCACCTAGCAGAAAATCCCAAAGTGTGTCAAAGTGCATTAGGGCAGTGCATGTTAACATTAAGCAGACTTGAAAGTTCTCGCCAGAAATGACACCACAGTTCAAGACCACACTGGCTGCCTAGAACTCGGCATCGTTCTGGAAAGCATTGCTTGTCAAAGATAAAATATTTTGACGTGCTCTTCATGCCCGAAGTGTAAGGTCCATGTGGCTCACAATTGGGAGACTCGCTGTGGCTGCTAAAAGTGCTCGGCTTGCTCCCTTTGCAACTGAATTTGAGACTGAGGTGGTAATTTAGGTTACACGCTTATGTTCCAGGCAAAACCAGTGTGACTGACTCAGCGGAAGAGAGCCCTCGGCCCTCAGTGCCAGGACAAGGGCGGTGTCCTTGAGGTGTGACTGCAAGTTAGAGCTCAAGCTCTCTCACACTAAAAGCCAAAATTCTCACATTTCACCTTTTTAAAGTCAGCCCTTTGTTTTAAGATTTGGATTTTTCCTTTAAGTAAATATATATATCACTAGGAAACATTAAGTTTTTTAGTGTTTAAAAATTAAAGTTTTTAGTATTATTGGAATGCAGTCCTTAGGAAAAGCGGGGATAAATCTCTTCAGGGTGGGACCCAGGAAACGAGGCTTCAGCATGGGAAAGAAACGGAAAGAGGGGGCGAAGAAATGTACCCTGATTCACAACTTTGCCAGGGACAGTCCTGGGTAAGGCGCCCCACACCCGAGAACCAGAGGGAAAGGAATAGGCAGAAGAACTTAAGAGTGTGGAACAATAATATGGACATTTCCTCTTCTTTTCAAAATATTATTTAATGATTTTCTGAGAGTATTAAAACAAAACAAAAACACTAGAGCAATAAAGTTCAGGGAACAGTGGGAATTACCTATACTGCTATTCTTACAAAGCAATTTTCATTTTACATTTTTCTTTATATTTGTTTTTGCAAGCAAAAGATGTTCAAATTGTAATGGGGTTGGTGGGGGGGACCTGATGAAGGGGGTAGTTTAATCACCATAATATTGCACATGTAACTGTAGATAAATGATACCAAAATAAATTGTAAAAAAAAAAAAAGATGTTCAAATTATTTGCAATATGATCTTTGCACAATTTTAGTACATTTTCACTTAAAACATACGTGTTTTCATTTCATCTTCAAACTTCTTAAGGGCTGCAAAATATTCTGTCACCTGGTTAAACCAAATCATTTGTTGCTTTAACAAATATTTATTTAATATTCCAGGCTTGTTGTAGGGACTGGGCGTGGAGCAGGGAGTGCGAGGCTTGAAGTGCTGTTCTCATAGAGCTTACATTTTAATGGTGGACACAGACAATAAATATGTAATACGATGATTAGTGATGAGTGCTTGGAAGAAAAAAAGTGAATTGGGAGAAGGAGATGAAACATCAGTAGGTGGGAGGCTCTGTTAGATAAGACGGTCAGGAAGTTATCTCTAAGCTAGAGACATGTAAAGAGAGACATAAAAGAATGGAGAGTGAATTATAAAAAACTCTTGCAGAAAATATTAGGCAGAGGAAAGACAAAATACAAATGCCTTGAGATACCATGCTTAGAGTCTGGAGAAACCTCAAGGAAGCCAGCCCAAGTAGATGGCACTGATCCAATGAGAGAGGGGCGTGAGCCGAGGTCAGAGGCCACAGGAGGCCAAACTGTGTAGGTGTGGGTTAGATAGTTTATTAGATACCAAACTCATTCACAGCCTATAGTTCAATAAATTCCTAACTATTTCCATTTGCATCTCTATATGACAAAAATCTTCAAGGGAACATGCACTTTAGCAGGCGTGAGCCTTTGATAAATAACATACATGAATCTTGGAAAAGTACTTCCTTGGTGAGTCTGTCCCATACACTGAGATCACACTGAAAGGATGGGATGTTTTTCCTTTATTACTAAGTTTCAGGTACTATGTTTTTGTAAAAGCTGAGATAGCAAACTCTAGAAGAGGGGCAAATTGTATGGGAGGGTCAGTTATCATTTATTGTTGACCCATTGTTTAAACATTTGATTTATGTATAATATTTGAATATTATAAATAGTAAGGTTTTTTTTTGTAGGAGACATATTCTTAACATGAATTTCCAAGAAAGGAAGTAAATGGTCCCTATGTAATTTTGATATTATATCAAGAAGTATTTGAATTTATTACCAATGTATTATCCCAGTTGTGTTTTTTTTTTAATAAGGGAATTCACTTATCACATTGTCATGGTATATTTTTAGTACATTTTAATTTTCTTACCTTGTTTTCTGCATTTTCCCCAACTATAAAAGCTATTCATTTAGATTGAGGGGTGGGGGGTGGAGGGAAGATCACTGGTTTAGCAAAATACTTCTAACCAAAAGATTTACTTAAAATTTTTAAGTCACTCATTTGATTCAGAGTTGAGAAACAGTTTTGAAAATGTATTAAATGTGTCCTGTTTTAGTCACTGAGGACTGAAGGGAGTTACAGGCACAGTTCTTGCCTTTGAAGAAGCTGCAACTTGCTTTGTCGTCCCATGAGCACAGTGTGGGGTGCGAATAAGAGCGTGGACTTTGGAGATAGTTTTGACATGTAATAGATGTGTTTCAGTAGCTCTGAGTCTTAGTTTTATTACCTAAAAAATGGAGATAATTTTATCCAGATTGTAAGGGTCTTGCAAAAGTTAAATAGAATGCACTATTAATATCCACTTATCTATCTATGCACCCATCTCTCTACCTATCCAGGTATTCCAGCTCGTCCCACAAAAAATTTAGTGAGGAGTAATGCTAATAATGTAATTGTAACAGAACCTGGCACATAGTATGCAATCAATAAATAGAATCACTACCGTTTGTATTTCTTCAAACACGTGCTGCTGAATCAGATGTCTGAGGTTTTACACGTGCTCCTTGTGACAGGACTTCCCTCCCCTCTGCCCTCCTGCGTCTCCCCCCAACCTCCCACCTCTCAGTTGTCTCAGCTCAGCCGTCTTCCCCATGAAACTTTCTACGTCCATCCAGGTGATCTAGATCGCAGCGACTCAGTGTTCTGCTTCCCAGGAGCTGGCACACACTTGGCTTAAAGATGAATATCAATGATTATGTCATATGAAGAACTAGAAAGAGTATAAAATCATACAATTACCTATTTATCCAATTATTGCACAGAATCATGATTAAGCTAAAGAGGGCACCTGGAAGAATGTGTCTGCCATAAACGTCCGGCTCTCTTAACACTTCTGTGTCTGTAAGGAAGCATGCATACAGCATCCCGTAAAGGTCTGGAGATTAGGAAATCATTAAATGCCTGTGCACTGCAGGCAAAGAGAAAACCATGTGTGGCAGACTGCAGGCTTTCTGTCTTCCCCTCTGCTCTCTGCTCCGTGGTGAACACACTGCGCCTGGAGTCACTTTACAGGCAGCACGGGTCATGACAGGTGTCTTAACTCACAGCTTCAATCAAACTTCCAGAAGAATCTGCAAGGAACAGATTCCACAGTTTGGGAAGAATACTAACTAACACACATGCGCAAGTAAAGAATTTGGGAATCATTTCCTAAGAGCCTGCGTGAAGGAGACTAGATACAAATGAGTATTAATTGGCCATTCAGCTCATGTCCCACGAAGCAGTGCTTAACAATGGGAAGCACAGACTGTTTCTTGAGTAGCTTTCTGAATATAATCATAATGTCACGTTCCACAGCCAGCGATGAGACAGGCCCACCCACAGCAAAGCTCTGGAAGGCAGCTGGGCCGCCGACTTGGCTAAGATCTTGCCAGCAGTTTGCCACCGCAGGGACACACATGCAAACCTGGCTGGCACAGTGCAAGGGTTGCCTCAAACCCACACCGGGAGGAGCACATCAAGGCTGAAAGGGCACCGACAACCTTTGAGCAGCATTACTTTGAATAATGAGGAAGCAGTAATTACTATCGTTTATTTGTAAGCCAGAGATATAGGAGATCTGACCAGGGTGGTCAGAGCAACTTACAAGAACAGGTGAAGCATGTAGAAGGGCAAAGCCACAAGAACTACGATCCTATCCCCAAAAGGAAGACATATATGATGTGCACAGAGGAAGGATGACCTCTGCGCCCTTAGACTCCGGGTGACCTGTCTGTAAATATGGACCAGGACTTGCGTGTACTGCACGGGGCCTGACAAGCCCAGATAATTCTACTGGCAATCCTGCATTTTTGCCTTAGGATGTCCAGAAAAGTGGTTTCTTGGATTTTCTAGAGAGGAACCTCCGAGGCAATGTCATGGCTGCGCGTCTATAAAACTCGGTGTCCACCGAGATACAGAATCCAGGTGGCCAGGCACTTAGACGTGTGATTCTCCAGGGGACACTGGCCGTCGGCTTGTGAGCAAACAAGAACTATATGAAAATCGCTGGAAAGGATGGTAGCAGGGCGAGCCACATACGCCTGGAAGTAAGACGCCAGGACACAGGAGAGGAGAATGCAGACGGTGGCCCGGGGAGGTTGAGGTAGCAGAGCACCAAGAAATCAAGGGGTGCGTTGGCAGAATGGGTTTTAGAGGAGACCTCCGGAGAAAAATTAGGTGAATAACTAGAAGAGAGGACAAGAGAGGGTGAGATAAACAGAAACAGGCATTCAGGTCCATGAAGACAGCTGAGGGGGCAGCTCAGGGTTAATGTCCAGTCTGGGGCTTCAGTTAGTGACATAGAACAGCAACGTCTCTGCTTAGAAAGGAGCTTCAGATATATCCTTCAGATGGATCAAATAAATGCAATTGTAAAACTATTTTCATGATTGACTCACTGGCTGAATATAGAAAAGGAGGTACCGTCTACCCAAATACTAGGACTGGAATCCTGGCCCCCAGCGCTGGTTTTGTTTGGAGAGTCCCTGTTTACCTTTTAAACACAACTGTCCACATCCACAGCCTTAGAAATGGGTGCACGTCGACGCTGATCCTTACCACGGCCTGGGAGGCCGGAGGAACGTACAAAGCTGGTTCCGTCATCTCCAGCCGCAACAGGATTTGTCCTACCCTGAGCTTCGTGGGGCTTTGGTCGAAAAGGAAGAAGCAGTAAGACCACTAGTCCTAGAACAATAATGGAGAAGGAGCAAGCGTACAGAAGAAAGAAGGTCGGTTAGAGGGGTAGTAGCTGTCTTTTGAAATAGGAATCTGGGCCCCCTGTTGTCACTGTCACCATCACGTGCCACTAAAGTATCAAAGTTATTGGCAAGGAAAGCATGGGGTTAACACTGAAGCTAGTTCTTTCCCACTGAGACGGTGAACAGCTCCATGTCACCCCATCAAGGCCTGCGCCTGGCTGCACGGGCTGCTGACTCAGACGTACTCACCATGCAGCTTTTAGAAAGGCATCTGTGGAGGCAGAGCACATCGGAAAAGCATTAGAGAACCGACGGAAGCCCAGGTTAATGCATCTACTAAATAATTCAGTGGACGAATGGAAGAGAAAGTTTAATAGTAAATTTAAATAAGAATATTTAAGCACACAGGCCAAGCAAAATCATCTCTGTAAAGGGAATGTTTTTCCAGTGTTAAGGATATTCCATTTAGAGGCCCTCCTAGTTTAGGCAAATTGTTTAAACTTGACCAAAATGGAAGATACTCCCTCCTGGAGGTGTGGGAGGAAGGATTCCTGGTTTTGATAAATCCACCTGCCTCTGGGCCGCTGCTCCCCATCCCGGCTTGGCTGAGCGCATGTCTTTGTGAAGGTCAGGGCTTTGTTTTTGCTGAAAAAGTCCCACAACATTCATGTCTTTCAGATATTTTTGGGAGAAAGGTCATGCCCTTGCAGGAAGACTGCACACTCAGGGTTGGGGACTGTTTAGTGGGAAAGCATAGACTTTCTTTTTAAAAACTGGGGAATAAAAGGCCCTGACAGTGGGCACTGCTTTATTTAAAGCAAACCAGGAGTTTTGAAAACGGCTGGGTTACAGAAAATCTGTGACACACCAAAGCCCTTGGTGTCTGCAGCCCCTTTTTTCTGGGATTCAGAATAAATCGCGAAGGTATGACTATGCTTCCCTCATATTCTTGACCTCTCCGTCCTTCAGAACTAGCTCTCCCTGAATGTTCTGATGCACCGCTTCACTGATATATGTATCACGTACGCTTAGTTCTTAAATATCAGTTTCTTAATTTGTGACAGAAAACCTTTCAAAGTTATTTTATAAACGTCCTAAGCACATCACATTCAGTGGTTCATCCAGAGAAGTTATATTTGAATAATACGCGTAACTGGTTTCAAACAGAGTCGGAGGCCGGGCGTTCCGGTGCGCAGACGTTTCTGCTCGCGGCAAGGCAAGGCCAGCTCCCCTGCCTGGCTCCCCTGCCCGGCTTCCCGGTCTGGGCAGGCTTCTCATCGGACTCGAAATCAAGAGGAGCTGCCTTTATATCCTAATCAGTGAAACATTTCAAGTACAAGTTAGAACCTTTCACCTACGATCCATTCTTCTCCCTCCCAAGATGTCCAGTTTTTTGACTGCAGAGGCGGGGGCTTGAGAAGCACGTGGCTAGGGCCCCCTTGCAGCCCCTGCTGCCTGGGGCCGCGGAATTCCGGGGGCCTGTCGTTGGAAGGGCTCCCCGTGGCCCGCGGAGACGTCCAGCTCCCCGCCCCGCAGCGCAGACTCTCGGAGAAGTGCCCTGAGGGTTTCCCTGCGCCATCCACTCATTTCCTCTGTGCGGCTGGAACCAGCGCGGGAGGTGCAGCGCTGTCCAGCGCCTCCACAATCCTGACGCCGCAGGCCTTCGACTGGGCCAGGGCGAGGCTCGCAGCATTTTCCCTGAGGACGAGCGTGGGGCGTCCTCCTTCCGACACAGGGGCGCGCTCACTGTAAGGGAGGCCGCTGGACAGATTCCCGGGGCTGTCTGATGATTCCCGGAACCAGCTGGGGGACTGGCTAAGGCAGCTTTTGACTTTTGCCTTTAAGGTCCCTGGGCTAAGCCCGAAACCCCTGTACATTTGCATACAATGACCTCATCCAGTTCCTGGGGATCATTAGTGATTGGCTGAATTCACAACTCTGATTGATGTGGTTAATCAACAAAATGTTTGAAAACTTACCAAAACCTTATCTAAACCTACTTATCTAAAGTTATAAATTTAGTATCCGTGAGGTCACTTGCATTCTTCCCTGTGGGCTTGGACGCCGACAAAACAGACTGTTAGAGCAGGTCAGCCCTGGGAGCCCTGACACATGTGAGAAAAACCACTGGCAAGAGAAAAAAAAAAGCCAGATATTTTCACCCTTAAATAATGTATTTCTTTTCAGAAACTGCTTTGGATATTTGGAGTCAATGGTTATTTTTTAAGTTCTAATTTGTTCATCCTGAACAGACACTTGCCTGTAACCACAATTACTGTTCCTTTTAGTGGTCTGAGATCAAAGTTGACCAGATACTGAATTCCATCTTTATATCACAATGTGTTCCTCATTAGGCGTCTAGGACTCAGTTCTAATCTCATTCTCAGCATCCTTCGGCAAAGAGCTGGGCCTGGGTAACAGTTTCCACTTGGCTTACCTATGCAGTGCTCCACCATGAGATTTAAAATAAAAATCCTCTTCTCTTGAAGTAAATCATATAAAACAGTATCTCAGTAAGGAAGGTAGCATGGAAATATTATATCCTTTAGAGTTTAAGAAAGGAGATCAACTGACGTTTTTTCTAAGAATAGTACAATAAACCCCATTTAATATCACTCAGCTCCAATAAATAACTGACGGCTAGTCTCGTTTCATGTATTAACACCTCTCACCCCTCCAGAGTTTTTTTCCTTTTACCTTTTGACCCCTTTCATTCATTTCTCCCCTCCACCGCCCCTGCAGCCCCCTCCCCACCACAACCACCAATCTGCCCTTTGTGTCTATGAACTTGTCTCTCTCTTTTGTTTGAATACATATAAGAGAGAGCCTATGGTATTTGTGTTCCTCTGTCTGACTTTTTCATTTAGCGTAATGCCCTTGAAGTCCATCCAAGTTGTCATAAATGGCAATATTTCTTGACTAATATTCCATTGTACATCTACACCACAATTTCTTACCCATTCATGCATTGTTAGATGCTTGCATGATTTGCATATCATGGCTATTGTAAATAATACTGCAATGAACACAGGAGGGTGGGGATGTAGATGTCTTTTGAGTTAGTGTTATTGTTTTCTTCAGATAAATAACCAGAAGTGGAATTGCTGGATCATATGGTATTTCTATTTTTAATTTTTTGAGGAACCTCCATACTGTTTTCCATAGTAGCTGCACCAATTTACGTCCCCACCAACAGTGTAGTGGGGTTCCCTTTCCTCCACATCCTTGCCAACCCTTGTTATCTCTTCTCTTTTTGATACTAGCCATTCTAACAGGTGTGAGGTGATGTCCCATTGTGGTTTTGGTTTGCATTTCACTGATGATTAATGATATTGAGCATCTTTTCATGTATCAGTGACCATTAGTTAATATTTTTAAAAAGAACTTTCTTTTATAAAATTCAGTGAATGTCATTCCAAGACTCCCTCCTTTATCAATGGTGGAGAGTTTCTGCCAAAGGTACGATATTACTTAATAGATGTTTGTCTCCTTCTGAGAGTATGCATGAAGGTATTGTAGCTTAGTCTGGACTGCTCTAACAAAGTGCCATAGGCCTAGGGGTTTAAGAGCAACAGACACTTTATTTCTCCTAGTTCTGGAGACCATAGTTCAAGGACACCAGCCCAGGACTGTGGCTCCAGCTTTTCCCCACTATGCACGCAGCCTCTGTTCAGTTCCAGGGCCATATTTTACAGTCAATAGTCATAAACATGACCAGATGGCACTGTGAAGCCATGAAGTATATCCTGAATCAGAGGACTAGTTATGTTTAATATGCTTTCAACAACATCATTGACGTGCTCTAGGTTTTGAATTATCTCCCAGTGAGCCAGATTATTAGTCACATTTTATTAGAGTGATAGCAGAAAATATCCACATTCAACATCTGCACTGATGTCTCACATGTTTATTAAGTACAAAAATATGCCCTTGGAAATTCAAAGGTCAGAAACTGATTGTAGTTTTATTATTTCTTGATAAAGAGAGTGAGTAAACCACATCTTTTCCTCTTGCTTATCTGCAGCTATAAATTTTACTTTAGAAAATATATTTATTTTATAGGACTATTTAGTAGAGATGTTGATGTGACGCATTTTATCTTGGCTGGTGGAATTTGTTTGCAATTCAACATATATTGATATTCCAGCTTCTACTGAGGACAGAGATCTATGAGGTTTTATTAACCAGAAAATAAAGTTACATCTTGACGAGCAAGGTAAAGAGTTGGCCCTTCCTTTTTCTATACCAATAGTACCTTTTCCTTTAGAATTCTTCCAAAGTTTTACAGTCATCTTTTGACAATAAAGTACAGTTAGCAAGAAAAATATAATGCATTTGCCATCCTCCCTTTGGATAGTTTATTTCTGGATAAAAGTTAATCATGAGAATTCATGAACAGAGCAAATGTGTTGGGGAGGTGGGACTCAGGAGAAGTATGTTAAGCAATTAAACAAAATCTCTGCCAATTTATGGTGATTTGGGCTATTCAGATGCATGATCGAGTCTGACCACCTCGGCATGTTGCTTACTGGCTCTCAGCATCTGTTTCCATATCTGAAAGGTGAAGAATAACATTATTTTCTACCCCATAAATGAAGTACTGCTGTAAGGACTTTGTAAGGGTTCCATGAAAAACACTTTGCAAAGTGTGAAACACACGTTACGCATGTTATGTATTAGGTAGGATTATCGTTATTTTTATCAGTACTTTACTCATGGGAGCGCATGACATGGCAGTACACAAGAGGCTACATTACTGAGATACTTGAAAGGTATCTTCTTCTAGCCTATGGCTCAAAAGCTAGTTATTTTTGAAATAATTTTGAGTTCCCCTAATAATTTTTCACAGTATTAGAAATATTACATAAGAAGTGAATGAGGGATGAACCTCCCAGGAGCAGTAGAAAACTGATTTCTGGAATTTAGACAATGACATCAAGGAAATGAAGATAAAGCAAAAAAAAGTGTCTTTCTAGAACACCAGAATGTGAGGAGACGGAAATGACCACGTGTAGGAAGACATGCCTTGTGAAACACCTTGGAATTGAGGAGATACTTTTAATACACTACAGGGAAAGAGATAGTAGTGGGGGGATGAGGAAAATAATTACTTCTAAGGCTGTATATTTAGGAATATCAGAAAGAAAAGAGGAACAGAAGACGAGTCAAAATGCTATTTCTATGCTGTTGAGGTTGAGTTAAAGATGGTTAAGTACTTCTACCTGTCAGTCATCTTAAGCTAAATTTCTAAGCTGTGTTGTTCGTGAAATAAATTTTTTTTATTATAAATAGTAGTAGTAGTCATAATGGTGACAAAAATACAAAACACATTACAACTGCTATAAATCACATACTGGAAACTGGTAATATGCTGAGTGTTTCATAACATGTGCCGAAACTGAGACGTTTTTGTTAGGGAAAAGAAAGTATTTCGCAAGACTGTTAAGCATAGAAATAGATATTTTTCACTATCGGCCCAGGAAATTAGATTTTAGATGGTCTTTACAATAGAGCGTCAAGTTCTACATTTGCCTCACAGCTGTGTGATATGTAAGTTCAGTGTTTCCCTCCCACAGGAATAAAGCATTTTCTTTCACAAAAAAACGAACTCCAAAGCAATGTGAATTGTTAAGAAGTAAAATAAGTAAGTACAGTCTTATACAGAAGAATTAGGTAAGAATGATCAAGAACATTATTTCATCACAAAAATTAGCTGCAACAGTTGGAATATGTTAAAGGCCTAGAAAGCATTGTTTTTAACATATGGGAGTTATTAATAAATCAGTATCACATTTGACAGCCATTTCAATAGTCTGAGACCAGCTTCAAAGTTAATTTTTAGAAACCTGTATTTATTTTGACATATCAAAAGACAAAGGGGAAATGTGGTATTTCTACACATAAATATGGTCATATATTGAAATGAGAGCAATTAGTAACCTGTGGGATAAAGCTAAACCAATTTTTTTTTGTCTAATGGTTTCCATTTTGTACATTTATGAAGGTGGATGAGAAAAAACACTCCACATTACTGAGGAGAATAAATTCCATCAACTTACCTTCCTGAGGCAGCCAAGGGTTTAGTTTTCAACTCTGATATCTTAGCATTAATAGAGACACGAGTTTGGCTATGTAATATTTCTCCTAAATAAATTGCACATAGTAGATAAAAATCGTCTTCTCCACCGTATCCCTCAAACTCAACACTCTTACCACATTTAAATTGGTTATTTATTACACCTGGTGCTTTAGGAAGAAGCCTGAAGAAAAAAATGGTATGTTTCATTTTAGTTTCATAACAAATCAAACTATATTAGATTCACCTGTGAGGTAATATGCCAAGTCAACATGGCATTATAGAATAAAATGCAGTGGGGCACCTCATCCTGAAGACTTACTTTGAAGGTAAATTAAATAGAAAAACAAAACTTTAGTAATGCTTACACTGTACAGTTTTACATCATCACTGATTCATGCACAAATCTGGTTATTATTCTATAATAAATTTGGTTGATTTTTGGACAACCTTATTGGCAAAAAGTGTTTTTGCAAAGTTTCCACTTTCTAATACCTTCTTAGAAGTTAAAATTTTCTTCTCTAGTAATTTCCAGCTTTTTCCATTTGGTTGCTATTACTGTTTATTTTTCTTATGTTTCAACTGGAAGAGCTGCCCAGCAAAGATGTCTTTTCAGGACATGGAGGTAGAGTGCCAGTACATGGTTCCAGCATCGCCCCTGGCAGTTTCCTGCCAGTTGTCAAGAAGAAGGGAGGTTCACTCCCTTTTCTCAGCATTTACAACCTGTTGTATGGCTCATCTTTTCTAAAATGCTTAGCAGTGTTGTGAAGAGTTAACTAACTCTAGTATATAGATGTTAGAATCAGGGGATATGACCGAGCAATACGGATTTTAGATGAAGTAGTGGCACTAAGAAACTGTAAGGTTTCTTAAAAATAAAATAAATTTGATATACCAGTGTATCAGTAGCATATGGCTGTTTGAGATTTTAAAACTCCCCTTCCCCCCTTTTAAAATAAACCTTTTTAGAAATAGCATATACTCATTAATAGAAGAGGTCTTTTAAGGCAGTTTCTTTGTGGAGAAGCATGATAGAAGGCCAACACGGTGAACAGGTCAAAAGGCATTTAAGGAAGCATTGGGGAGGGGTTGGTGGTGTCTGTGTATGTGATTTTTATAAGTGACTTTGAAGGTGTTCCTGTGCTGTGCCTCATTTTTTCCCCATTCATAAAAATGACAATAATTGCACTTGCCACCTGTGTGCCTCAAAAGAGAGGGAGGGATAATGAAATGTCTGTCAGGGGCTTTGAACTTTCCAGAATAAAGCTTTTACGACTCCATGCAGCACAAAGTAGTCTTCCTGGCGTTCTCCTCATCTCTCAGTTCTTTGCACACCACTGGCTTCTGCTGCCCCTCACCCCCCCTTTTGTCTGGCCACGGTCAGAGCTACTCTAGAGAAGTGTGAGGCTGCTGTTTCCACCCAAGGCTTTTCATGTTGGCCATGGCATCTAAGACTTTTGTTGCCTGTGTCCCTGTGCATGTTAGGTTATTTTACAGTCACGGAAGCGTGGGTAAATGACATGAGAGCCGATGTGGGAAATACCGACTCAGACATTCCCAAATGGCACATTAACATCGAGGATATATTGTCACAGAGCCAGCTTGGAATGCTACAAAGCATCTTCTGTTATTGTAAAAGAAAAGTTGGTCCTGCCAGAAGGCAGTGTTATAATTGACAAATATTTAAAAAAATAGTTCTATTCTATCAGCCTCTCTCTTTTTAACTTTTTGGCTTGCCTTTGGCTGTTGAAATCAAAACCTGGATCTTTAAGGTAGCCAATCCGGTTTAAGTTAGATTGAGGGGACTTTGGATGGACACGACCTGGATCCTGTCCACAGATCAGCAGAGTTTGCGAGGATCTTGGGATAAGCTGGTGCTGAGGGTCATGGTCCAGTCACAGCCCTGGGTTACTCTGATCCGTAGTGTTGAAAGTTGAAAAGAAGCCATAAAAGTTTATGTGATTCAGTCTGTAGCTTTTGAGTCTTCTCTCAGTAAGAGAAAAAAAAAATGGGGCTTACAGTTTGGGAAAACTTTTCAAGCATTAGAATACAACCTTTTTCTTGACCAATGCTGTTGTAGTAGGTAGTAATATATATTAATTAGCTTGCCCAATGGTTTTATTGAATGTTTATGTACCAAGCAACACTGGAGAACTTGAGGGAATTAGAGACTTAGACCAGGTCCTCAAAGAGATTCAGTTCTAATTTACCGAAGTAGAATCCTCATAGATCCACTGTTACATGGGCAAAATTTAAAACGTCCCTTGAACCATCGTAGACCGCTGAGAACGGCTTGTGCTCACACAGACGCAGACACGTGCATGCCCTTCTCCCTCTTGATTCTCTAATGCTTAAAATGCTACCCTTTGTTCCCGGATTCCTGAATTCAGCCTGAGATGCTGAGCCTGTGGAGCTCTGCTGACCCGTGGGCTCCTCTCAGGCAGATCCGCATTCAGTTCCTTGCCCCTGGAATGGACTTCTGATCTTTGGAGTCAGCTTCTGGAGTGGATGGGCTTCCCGGGAGTTAAAGAAATCCTCCAAAGGCTGGTCCATGAGTTGGGCTTGGGGAAATGAGATGTTTCAGTAAGGTTCTGCTTGCCATATAATTTAATTTATGAATAATCATCTGTTTCATCCTATTATTGTTTATCTAATTTGATTTTTCTCCTTAGACACAAATCATTTTCACAAATACCAGTAGTGAAAAGCATATTGGTTGTGACTTAAATATTGTAAAATGTGAAAAATATGATCGTTGAATTCCTAATACTTATATATATATATATAAAACGTCTGTCCCTGATTAGATCATTACCTGCAGATTTATCAAAGACATTTTATCCTGGAACATAAGATACCTGTACTAATTAAAAACTCCTGATATTACACAGGGTGTGTGGTGTGTAAAGCCAGGCTTCAGATGGCTTCTCTTACTCAGAAGAGATTTAAACAATGTACGTGATAAAATACAAATGAGATTTAATTTCGTATGTTGCATTTAGAGTGTGAACCACACACACAAAAATGCTGAAGTGAGGCTGAGGAGACAACCGGAATACAATGTTTGCTTCATGAATTTAGCCCATAACCACATCCTACACTACAGAATTTCTAAATCCCTCCCTTTTCTCAAAGGTATTTTGGGGTTGGTAGGAGACAGTCAAGTGCATTCTTGAGGCATCTCAGAATGACTATAAATCATTAATATTTACTCGTGCTTCCATTAATGATGGAAACACGTCTGGGCTACAGAGATTGAAGACAGAGTCTCTGTCTAAGGGAGTTCATAGTGTGAGGACAAACGTGTGGCCAGGCATTGCGATTCAGGGTGACATGTGTAGTGCCATTTGCGTGCATGCTGCCCTTAGATTACTTTCAGAGGAGAGACACCTGGCCTCGCTAAGGATGGTGTGCTAAGGAAGGGTCTTCTAGCCCTTGATGTCGTAAGTCTCAGACAGAGGGAGATATCTGATGGAGAATATTCTAGGAAGAGGAAGCAACTCCTTCAAAGACACATATATGAAAGAACAAGATGCTCCAGAAACTGTAGCAGGCAGTGTATCATGATTGGGCTGTAGGCAAAAAATGGGGGGTGTCAAACATGCCTGTATGAGGCGAGTCTTTTGGATGTAGCCCGGAGAAGACTACAGTCAGGTGGTTTGGTCACAGATCGGCGTCACCTAGATGAAGACAGCGGGGTCCGTGGGAGGGGGCCAGGCCGAGGCACAGCGCAGAACCATTTGCCCTAGTCTCACATTCACAGAAAGCCAACATTTTTGGATTTTGGGTGTTATTTCCAAAAGAAGTTATACAAAGAGTCAGTACATTTTTTATATGTGCATTAGATTTTTTAAGTATAAACAATCTGTGTTATAATTTTCATAACTCCTTGGACATTCCTTTACTTTTTATATATGGGAAGTGTCAAAAGTAGGACTACACCTGCCTGGCCCTGTTGTCAGGGAAAATGAGGAAAATGGCTAGATTTTAAGAGGTCCTTAACCCTATGGAGGTGAAATGTCCAAGTTTGCACACTTGGCTCATGGGAGACAGAGACAGAAGTGGACTCCTCGTCCAGGGCTCGCCTCCAGCCCCACGCCCACTTCTGTAGCCCTCCATCATGACAGCAAAGAAGCCACTCCCAGCTTCAGTCAGCTTAGAAGCATGACTGTTTGATGTTTATAACTCTCAGGAGAGAATAGAAAGAGGCAATATTGGATTTTTCTTTTTCAGGGAGGGAGGGATAAGCGCTAAAAAGCAATGGAGCAAAAAATGATGGTTTGTTTCAATTACAAAAAGAGATTAACTACCCAGTGAAATCGATTAGTATTACAGTGGAGGAATTGTAAGGAGGTAGAGCCATTCAGGCCCGGGGTGATAGCAGACGGAGTCATTCCCTTACCCTCCAAATTTCACCTTGCCCTTAGAATACTCATGTTTCATATACACATTTAAGATAGGTTGATCTAAATAAGCACCCTATTATGGGTCTTTCTTTTGTAGGCTAACTTGCAACAGCAGTTATTTAAATGAGTAGAGCAGACAGTGGAACAAATCTAAATGTAGCCACTTTGAGTGGGTAGTAAAGGATTAAAAAAAAAGACTTGGCAAATCTCACTGATGGATGCAAATCTTAAGAGTTTATGTGATGGGGACAGATTTTCGAATAGCTAATATTTGGGCACCTGCGGGTTAACATTCAATAAACTTCCAACTCTAAAAGATCTGCCCAGGTTGGACAAATTATTGTCCCATCCACAGTATAAACCACTGCTGCCGCTGAAAAGACACACACACTGCAAACATCTGCGAAAAAGAGGAATTAAGAACACAAGGAGAGCTTCTGCCGACTGCAACCGGCACAACTTTCCCTTTCTTTCTACTGGATTCTCTCCAACCCACCCAAAATTGCTGAACTGACATGTGGTAAACTTGGATGACCCAGAAGAGGCAAAACACACCCAGCTGTGCATGTCTGGCAGAAATGCCGTTTCACCTGGTATTTTTGGACAGCAGGACCCTTGCCACACTTTTGGAGCAATCAGTTGTAGTAAGTTTTCCCAGTTTCCTGGCACAGGCAATGAAAAAATATCGCAGGAAAAATGGAGTTCATAGAGCAGACTTGCAAGGAACTCCTCACCCACTAGCCTTAGCTAAGTTTAAGTAGCCACACTGTGGAATTTATTTCTTTGATCACTTTTGCTCCTCCTGGGAGGAGGAGCTGCCCAATAGTTTTGGGATTCTTTTATAAAATCCTTATGTTTCTGCAGGGCAAGTTTTAATTTCTTGGGACTGTTTAAAACACAGCAGAGCTTTTCCTCTACGCTTACCATGTCTGCCTGATACTTGAGAGGCTGGGGCATTTGTCCTGCTGCCTGGTGCTGAGAGTCTCTGTGCCCTTCATCTCCCGTCAGCCTGATCATCCTTTCATCCTCCTAGGTGCTCAAGCGGTAACTGTCGGTGCAATTTCACTGAAGTTTAATGACAGTTTTGCCAACTTCCTTTTTGCATTTTAAGGATTTATAATCCTATAGAAAAGTCAAAGAACCTATTCAAGTTACTGTACCAATGTTTTAGGAAAAATGCTAGAGAACACAAAGAAGCCAGGGTTTATTTCTACTTGGGGCATCTAGAGTGAACCGTGGGTGATGGGGAAAAAGGCATGTTAGTAAGTAAGATGGGCAGGACGCAAGAATGGAGTGAACTATGTGAGCAAAGATGGAGAGCTGGAGCTCTCAGGCTACGCATGGGAAAAGCTAAGCCATACGTAACACACACTGACGCTGGCGCAAGCCTGGAAACGCACAGTTGGGGATTCTTTTCAGTGCAAATCAACTGAAATTAACTAAGCAACCAGGCGCTGTTGGAGGAGACGGTCAAGGCCGTCTTGTAGGATGCTGCAAGCTGAAGGAAGGAGCTGGTGTCTTATCCTGCTAGCACACACGTCATAAAAGTCCAAATACATCAGCCAGGCACGAGAGCCCCTGCATCCCAGGCTCCAGACCTTCCAGGGGCATTTTCCAGGTCTCTTCTTCATGAACTACAACCAAATGAATTATTTATAATTTCTTCCATATGACACAAGCTTTCCCCTTCTTTTTGACTTTGCTAATGTCTTTCCTGAGCCACGTTCTTGTTTCTAGGTCTGCTTGTACGATGGGCAGTCCCACTGCAGGGACCACCTCCCCTGACAGGCCTTTCTTCAAGGCCTCCCCGGCTCTGCCTCTGGCGCTCATCTAGATTCAGGCAGAACTTTATTAACAGCAGTGATTTTCTAATTTGTATTAAGGTTAAGTATGGACACACCTTAACTACCAAATTACAAGAACTTTGAGCAAGACGGTTGTCCATTTCTTTTCTGAGTATTCCTCCAGAAATTAGCAGAGTCATGTATGTAATGGAAACTCAGTAAATATTAGTTGGAGTGATAGAAATTGGAGCATGGGAACTATGTGATATTTTTGGGAGGTTAACTTTAAAATGAAAGTCTGCAGCTAAAAGTTCACTGTATTATATGAAAGTGAATGTCTTTCGGTGTATAACTGCAATAAAATCACATTGATCTAGCAGATTGGCAGTGGACTACTGGGGTAAGAGAATATATTTAATTAATTGTATTTGTTTATTTCCAAGAAGGTTATTTATCTTAAACTACAACATATGTACTAACAAATTGAAATTAGTTATCACAACATTTTTCATAGACATATATTATACAAGGTATTATTTTCTTCAAATTTTCAAGAAGCAACAGAAATCAGGAACATCATTTAAGGAATATTTTCTGTATTGGCCATGTGATTGCAAACATTGCATTAAACTATATACTATAGTTTTTATGATTAAGTGTTGAAAAAATATTTCAAAATTTTTTATTTGTAAGGTAATATATACTGAGTTTTAATGAACAAAATTCTGAGTTAGTATATCATTTTTTAATATATAAAAAAAGATTTAGTAATTATATTTTAAATATTTTGGATAATTCATTAGGGCGTGGGTAAGCAGATAGAGGTGAAATAGGGCTGTCTGATTTTAGAACATTTTCTACTTGAGAAGCAAGTAACACATTTTCCCACAGTATATCCTTTTGCTGCTTTTTAATTTATATGTGATGTTAACAATCAATAAAAAAATGGCCTCTAAATTAGCATGTAATTAAAACATGCCAGTGAATAAATAAATGAAAACCTGTTCAATTCCTAATTGAACTGCAAAGGCTCTCATTTTGCAAATTGAGAAGTTAATCTCACTGTTTTGACAAAGGGATTAAGTGATTAAAAATCTTTATCAAGAAGATGTATTCTAAGTGGAAGCAATCTCTTCTAAGTCTCCAAATGGCCTTAGACATAATAGGATCAACCTTTTTTTTCCCCCAAAGGTGCCCAACAACAAATGAGGATGAGGGAGAACACTAGACTAAACACAGATTAAAAAGAGCGCGCAGGTGCTTAGAGTCTGACCTGGAAGAAATATGGCGCCCGATGCCTGGGGAGCACTGAGCTGCAGCCGGTTCGCTGTTTACTGACTCCGGGGTGGCGTGACCACAGTTCTCGGAGTCGTGCAGAAGTCCCGCTGAGTTATGACAAAGTAGGGACTTGATAAATATATTGTCAACTCTGTAAAGACATCAGTATGTCTTAGATGAATAGGATGTAGCGTGGTCTGGCCATCAGAGTGCTGGCCTGGGGATTAAAATCATTAGGTTAAAAAATAAAACTCTCTCATGATAACAGCTTTTGCATAATGGGAACAGCGCAACAGCTTTCCCAACCACCAAACCTGTGATAGTCGCCAGTTACTGTCTGATTCTCGTTGGGCTGAGGGCCGCCAAGCCCGGGCTCCCTCTTGGCAGAGGTTTACTGGTGATCACAGCGCAGAATCGGAGGGCAGGACACAGCCATGCGGGCTGCAGGGGTCGGGGGGGTGGGCAGAAGCAGGGCGCTGTCTCCTTCGAGTCACAGCAGTTGTGGCCACTCCACAGGCTAAAGGGTGCCACCCCTGAGCCCAAGCGGGGGCTCACCCAAGGCACACCAATCCCCCCAGCAGCTTTGCTTATTGGCTGGGTTTCTAGACAGGATAATAGACGACTACAATGATGGAGGAGAAAAAGACGGGCCTTGAGCATGTAGGAGGAGGGGAGCAGAGCTGAGACGGAAAATGGAAATGTCTGTGATGGACAGGCCCCAGCCCTGAATGCCCGGCAGAGGCGAGAATCTGTATCCCTTCTACCTGCATGTTTGCATCCGGAGTGACGGATGGGGTGTAGATGTCGAGGGGTACCTGTGCTGACCTGGGCTGCAGTGAGAGGTTAACAGCACCACAAGAAGTGTCCCGTCTGCCCCTTTCCATGTTCACTGGGGATAGTTGTTTCATCTCAATCAGCAAGTCATGTTTCCCTCCAAAAGGGAATTTTGATTTGTTTGAGGATTGCCAGATGTCTAGCATTTTGAAAGATTAGAAAAGAAAGGGAAATGTATGTGTACATTAATAATTAAAAACATCTCTTGAGTCCTTGATAGCATCCTCAGTACCTGCATCTCGGCAGTCCCTGATGGCCGGAACCGTAGCACCTTTAAAACCTCTAAAATCAGCCTCCTTTTGGGAGAACTTGGTTTAAGGAGGATTTGTTCAAGGAGGGATCCTTACCTTGTGCCTCCCTGGGATCTAGGTACTCCTTGCTCTGTGAAGAGTTCAGCGCAGGACACGTTACTCAAGGCAGTTCGCTCTGGGGGTGGAATACTCTGGTTTACGTCCACACAGTACTATTTTCCCTTCTCCTCAACATCCTGGTCTGAATCTCTTGGCCCCTAACTCCACCCCGAGGGACTCTGACCCTCCACTCCTCTCTCCTATGTAACCTCTCCACCCCCCCATCACCCGCTTAGTATAACGACGAGGTTCCTCAAAACCAGTCCTGATACCTCAGCAGAGCCGCCAGCTGATGAGTTCCCCTAAGCTTTCTGAACGAGATTCAAAAGGCCACTTGTTCAAAAATTACCATTTGTTAGGTTTGATGACTATTCACAGCCGTCAGAAGTAGATGAGAGTAACGGGGTGGGGCAGACGCCTGCCTTTTGCCTGACGGCCCCTAAATCCAGAAAGCAACAGAGTCAACGATTTTCATTATAAAGTGTTCCTAGAAGACCTGCTTTCCCACATTATTTTTTAAATGTGAAAAGCATGTAATAAAAGAAAGGCAGCCTTACAGATTTCCCTTGAATTAGTCATGAGGGTAAAAAGAACTATTACAGAATCTAATTTCCATTTATTTGGTAATTATGAGATACCTGTTGACCATCTCAGAAATAAAGTCCTAAGTGGACGTAAGGGTCTCAATCAACTAAAGTTAACAGAGACTGTATAGTAGTCCTGTCGTAGACCCCCAGAGCATATGCTGTGTGCTCAGAATACATTATTCGCAATTATCATACCGCAATGAAATCAGAGCAGATGTCAGCACCTGGAATCATAGGATTTGGCTGCGGCCTAAGGACCCTTGAGTTGACTGTTTAGTGTAGTTCAGACATTCAAAAATGTCTTAAATAATTTAAATCATCTTTTTCAAATTAAATGTTACATAAGACCATGAAATAAAGTATTAATGAAACTAAGTCGTTCTGGTTGAAGCAGAAGAGGGAGTCCCAATCTTGTCCAATCTCCAATTTTACAGAAGACTGATTTAGGCCAGAGAAGCTTTGCATTTACCAAAGGTAATCAATAGACAACTATGAGCAAAAACACACATCATTGGATTCTCAGTCCAGACTTTTTTTCCCCAGGAAACTGATACATCTAGAGCACAAGTCAAGCAATAGGAAAATTCGGTCACTTAGAGTCAATGACTAGAGCAGCCTTAGGGCGGCCTTCACAGAACCACCGAGGAGCAGCTTAAATAACAGTGTGTCTCGCAGGCCCGTGGGAGAGCAGCTGAAGAGGCAGCAGATCGGGGCTACCCGAGGCCTGTCTCCCCGGCCTGCAGCGGGTCCTCTCCTCCCCGCGTCTTCACAGGGCCCCGTCTCTGTGTGCATCCCAGTAGCCTCTTCCAAGAACTCCAGTCATATGGAATCAGGGCCCACCCGTGTATCTATATCATCTTACTAGAGGCCCTATTTCCACGTACAGCTACATTCTGAGGTCCTGGGGATTAGGACCCATAACAATGAGTAGCCAAATCTGGATTCATTCTGAAGGAACCGACGCTTACTGAAGTGGATACGTTATGGGCATCGGATTTGGCGACAGGGGACGCCCACACCCCGGATTGGTTCTGGCCTCTCCCCCCGTCAGCACAGCGATTTCAAATGATGAGCACGACGGGTGGTGAGTGCCAGGCAATCCCTTGGGAGGGGTGTGGAAAGTAATTTCTTCCTACTTAATACAGTATTTAAACGGCTGGCACACTATGAAAGTGTTTCATAGACACACAACACAGGTAAAATTGGACAGGGTTTGAAGTCAGTCCTGTAACCCACCCACAGGCCCTGCGGGGGAAAGACCAGGATCACAGGAGGGGAGCCTGCAGGCTGTTCTTGGCTCTGCTGCAGCCCAGGGAGTCGCCGATACCAGTACCAACGACTGCCGTGGAGGGTAGGCTTTCCCTCTTGTATGGACGCATTTGCTTGGTTTGTTTGTAAACCCAGTGCGCCCACGGGGCAGGAAGGCACCCGGGACCCTCGTCCATCGGGTATGTGGCAGCAGAGTAAAGATTAGGAGCCAGAACTGCCAAGGACCGTGAATGGATAAATCAGTAACTTTGGGATTTAGTAAATTGGCCCAGAACTCAAGAAGATAGGTAAACATAATGGGCTCCCTAGGACCCTACCTAATCTTCTCACTTTTGAGGACCTGGAAGGGAGCTGCAAAGGTGAACGGTCTTGAGAACATTGCCCCTGCACTTGTACACTATGTGTGAAGCTTCCTCTTAGTGTTTTAGCAGTCGGATAATGGCCTATGGGCTGTCACGGGATGGACTGTGCATCCCTCAAAAAAAATTCATGCGATGAAGTGCTCATTGCTAGTACCTCAGAATGTGACTGTATTTGGAGACGGTATTTAAAAAGGTAATTAAGTTAAAATGAGGTCATTAGGGTAGGCCCTGATCTGATATGACTGGTGTCCTTATAAGGAGAGGAGATTAAGACACATATACACCAAGGGAAGATCATGTGAAGACACGGGGAGAAGACAGCCATCTACAAGCCAAGGAGAGAAGCCTCAGAAGAAACCAACCCTGCTGGGTTTCTAGCCTCTACAACTCTAAGAAAATTAATTTCTCTTGTTTCAGCCATCAGTCTGTGGCCCTTTGTTGTACATCCTTGGCAAACTAAGACACTGGCTCACTAAGATGGGACTGTTGCCTTACGCTATTTGCTGTCTGCCAGAACCTGATATCCTGTTCTGACTGCTAACAGTAGATAAAATCATGAACAGCTAAAGGGCTAACAGCCCATCTAAGAGGACTCAGTAACCAAGCTGGGCCCCTGGATGAAATGGCTCCAAATGGAGTAAAATTGACGGGGGAGGATTGTTTTAAAAAAGGTTACAATAATTGTAGATTAATGACACCAAAATAAATTATATGAAAAAAAAGGTTACAATTGCTCAAACTTCCTTGTCCCCAGTCTTCCAATTCTATTCCTTCCAAGGCCCTGGCCATCCAGCCAAACCCTTAACAGCTGAGCATGAATTAGTGTTGGTGTGTCTCACTGACAGTTTCTCGTGCCAGATACAGGGAGCAACCAGAAAAAAAAAAGATTAGGAACCAGAGAGTGGTGGCCCTGAGCTACAACAATAAGTGAGGGGACAGGCCCTTCTTGGTGCTACGTGCGCCAGTAAGTGCAGTGTGCTCGCACTTCATCAGTGCCGCGTTTAAGGTAAAGAGAAATCCCTGAGCAGCAGGGCAGACCACTCTGAGTCAAGGTAGGACTGTCGTGAGCTTTTTAAGCCCCACATGCCTAGAAAGAGGAACAGAGTTCTCAGGTGCTGAACTCCACTGCCAACTATTTCGGGCCTTGAAAGCAGCCGGGCTGGGAACACCTGATGGGTTGTAGTAGGTGGCTGGCGGCAGAGGGCCCTGCGGAGGGGCCTGGGGAGGAGGCAGACCCGGCTGTGGCTCTGCTCCGACGGGGACAGACCAAGCTGTAGGCCTTGGCAGCCCCGGGCGCGGCTGTCCTCCGTTTCTCAGAGCTGATAGCCTGGACTGGATGTAAGCCTTGCTTTAAGTGTATGTGGAGGTCACAACGTTGCGAATCGGATAAAATCTTCCCCCCAGTCTCCATTTCTTTGTTTGCATCTACCTCCCACATGCTCCCAGAGGCTCTCCTGCGGCGGGGTCTCACAACAGCCACTCCAACTCAGATTCTCATGTTCCAAAATAATTCAGCTCCCCACCCCCTTTCCAACTACCATTTACAACCCAGATCACCCCAGGGCTAGACATTAAGCTGGATATTAAGAGAAAGATCGCTGAGATATTTTTACCTTGGTAAAGTCAGTAACTAATGAGTATGCTCCCTTCACTCTCCAGGGACACTTGCGTCTCAACAGTGGTGACTGGTTAACTCGGGTGGCCTGCCAATTAGCAGAAAATGTGCAGGAAGACGACTGAGGAAAGTTTTCAGGCGATAAGGGACATGTTTCTGAGAAGGAAAACTTCCTCAGTGTCTCCCTAAGTCTCATTCTTAGCTGCAAGTTTCTGGAAAAGTTATGATACTGAAATACAAATTACAGAATCTTCACAGACTCTGAAAATAGCCCCTTTTTGCTTTTAATATTTAAAATGTGTTTATTTTTTTCTCATTGGTCTGGTGTTACCTCAGTTAATGGAAGATAACATTTTCATAACTTCCAAATATTTTTCTGTTGAAACATTTGAGACCATCTTATATATTAACAATATAGCCTAATGCATATGAGATTGTTGTTTGTTCAGTTTGTCAATAAGAAGAGAAACTGTTCTTGTTCTGTTCTGCTATTGTGGGAGCTGCGATGACACAGAATAGCAGCACTGAGGAATCTGTTGGACTCATTGCCTTAAATCCAGTCTCCGGTACTTCCTACATACGGATTCAGAACAGGCTGCTTTCTTCTCTGTGCAAACAGATCTCTTGCACAGCCACTCTGAGGACTCATCAACGAATGCATATAAAGTGCTTATTGCAGACCTTGGCACTGGGTAAATGCTATATTGTTATTGTTGTTGTGTGCGTTATAGCTCCTGTGTGCTTTCCAGAGCAGACTTCATGTAATATCCAGAGTCCTAAATGTTGACTCTATATCCTATCACCCATCCAGAGGAAGAAAAATCTGGGCCACACAATTACAACAGCTAAGTGTCATAATAAACCTGCAGATACTTTGAATTTAACAGCACCTAAACGGTTCATTTTCCATTTCTTGTTACAATACTAACAATTTGCAAATAAATACACAGTAACCTCTGAGGGAGGCCTGGCATGTCCGGTTCAGATAGTAGCTGCTGGGCTGAGGGCTGCTGGCTTTGCGTCCAGAGGCTCCCCCATGCGAATCATTAGCTGCCAGGAAATGCCTTTCTTATCAGTCGCTATTGCCTGAGGATTTTGGTGGTGGAGTGTTAATACTCTATGAAACACGGTGACTGTAAGGCTGGATTAGATTTGTGCTGTTCTACTTTGAAATCCAAAACCAAAGTGCTCACTCTGTCAAAGAAAAGATAATATGTTTCAAAGAGTTTCCAATGTGGGGTGTGGACCTAGGTTTACAGTGAGGAGCAGAAACAAGTAGGTGGGGCTAGAGTGTTAGAGGTCTGTCTGTCAATGGATGCATCTGTCGACAGCTTCCTACTGGCCCAGCCCTCCTCTAGTAAGAGTAAGACATGGTCTGTGCTTAACGGACTTTTGGCATTTACAGTCTCATTAGAGAGACAAAACTGAGGGGTATAAAACTGTGGCGAAATATCAATGTTCACATCACAATTTTGTATTGACATCGGCAGTACTAATTTTTTAAAGACTGCTTGGCAAACGGTCGTCTGAACTGTAGACCAGACATTTGAATCGGGTCAAGCAGTCAGCCATGTTTAAGAACTTCTAACCCTCATTCAAACGTTTCACTTGAGAGCTAAGATGGCAGGTGTTTTTGCCAAAAGTTATTGCAGCTCCCACGGTAGCAAACTCAGAAACTGGGTCTCAAAACAATACAACGCGAACAAGAACTTTTTAATGATATGAAACTCTTCTGCTAAGAAAAGTTATAGCAGCCCAGAAACTATCCTACAAAGGCACCCAGAGGGACACCTGTGGGTTTCTACTTCAGATTCTCCTGTGCAAAACTTTTCACTAGGTTTCCCCAGGAGTAAAAGGTGCCCAATAAATGTTAGCTGAATGGAGAAAAGGCAGCGGCGCAGGGGGTGTGCTGACATGTCTTGACCGCAAGAGCTGCCCTTTCTCCGGTACCAGGCAGGAAGTAGACCCTGTAAACTCAGCAGGGAAGGAGTCCTGCTACAAAGCTACTCTGCCCCTTTGTCTTCCAAAAACAAAGACCAGCTCTAAAATAGGCCTGACCTTGGGCTTTTCAAACACATGTTAAAAATCAAGCTCACTGCTAAATTATCATGAGTGAAAGAACTGAAGTCCTGTTGCTTGGTTTCTAGTGGGCACTTTATATGGGTAGGACATTTTAGGAATGTGACTGGACCCCAGACATTTTTGATTCTCCACAATCACTAGTTGTGCTTTAACAATATGTATGTTTCTATCCAGATGATTTTCATGTGAAATCCTTAGCCACTAAAGATCTTCCTCCTCTTCCTCTTCTCTACGTACAGTCCTAACGACAACCTAGAGGGCGACGTGTGGTGTGTGCTGACTGTGGTGCGTTTCGGCGAGCTTCCTAAAACCGAGTGCAGTTGACCCAGGGGCCTATAGTAATGGGATATAGGAGCAATGGAGATAAGAGACATCTGAAAATAAATGGATGTTTCTTTTAGTTTCAACTTTCTCCTCTAGAGATTTCAAGGAAGAAAAAGGAGACAATCATCTCCTTATGCCTTCTGATATACACTGAGTTTGTGTCCCCCAGCCTTCATGTCTTAAAATACTAACCCTTAATAAGGTGGGGTTACGACCTGGGGCCTTTGGGAAGTGATTGGTCGATGAGGGTGGAGCCCCATGAACGGGATTAGTCCCCTTATAAAAAAGACCCCAGAGAGCCCCCTTGCTCCCTCCCACCATGTAAGAACACAGTGAGAGGACAGCCGTGTGTGAGCCAGGAAGGGCCCAACATGCTGGTGCCCTGACCTTGGACTTGCAGCCGCCAGAACTGTGAGAAATTCCTTGTGTTTATTAGTCACCTGGCCTATGGTGAATCGTTAGAATAGCTCAAATGGACTAAGACACATCTATGCCAAAGTACCTGTTGTCGAATAGCACAGTACAAACGATGACAGAGAATAAAGGAGAAGTCAGGCACGGCAGATGGACCCCAGATGGGCCCCCAGGTCCATGCCCCATACAAGCTCCTTCGCCTGCTTGTAGAAGGACTTGTGGATTGCCTCTAATCAACAGAACCGGAAAGCGGTGATGTGTTATCTGCCCTGCGATGACATTATGCTGTAAGCGACTCTGTCTTAGCCAGGAGGAGGGAGAGACTCCTGAGGTCGCCGAGGTGAGCAGCCGGGGGGAGGGAGGTCCTGGAGCAGAGGTGGCGTCTGCCCCTCGGGCACGTGCAGCAGGGGAACAGATTCTGCCAACTACCTGAATGAGTGTGGAAGCGGGTTCTTCCCCAGCAGAATCTCCCGATAAGAATAGAGCTCAGCCAACACCTTGACGGCAGCGTGTGAGACTGTGCAGGACACCCAGTAAGTCCTGCCCAGATTGTTGATCCGTGGACACCGAGATACACATGTATGTGTGATTTAAGCTATCAGATGTGTTGTAATTTGTGACACAGCAATAGAAAACATACAGATCTGGGCTTCTGAAAATGGAGTGTCCTCATAACAAGTACCTAAACTATTGGGGCGGCTTTCGGGTCAGGCACTGAGCAGAGGCTGAAGAAGCTAGAGGAGCATGACAGAGAACTCGTGGGCCTCGAACCGACTGCTTATAGAAATCTGCACTTTAAGAAGGCTGACCGTGAGGGTGCAGAAGCACATGAGAAATGAGTTGTTGGAAACCAGAGGAATGGAGATCTTAGTCACATAGTAGTAGGAAGCTTAGGGAAATTGTCTCCTGCAGTTGAGTGGAAGGCAGGATGTGTGGGTGATGCAGTTAGATGTGCAGCTAAGGAGACCCCAAGCCAAGCGAGAGGGTTCTCCTTGGATTCTTGTTGCCGGTTATAGTGGAATGGAAGAGGAGAAAAATAAATTGAGGGAAAAAGAGTTAAACATAAAGGAACCAGGACTTGATGATTTGAAAATTCCTTGCCTTTCCAGATGGTAAAAGATGCTAAGATTAAAAGATTTTTTTCCGGGTAGGAAAGCATGCTTTAGAAAAAAGTCCCAAGAATGTGACTATATAAACCTCAGGAAGATCAAGAGGTCCGAGTACCCAGTCACGGAAATTAAGGGGTGTCCCAAAGATTCCCTCAGTCAAGCCAGAAGGCCTCTAGAAAGTTGGGGGGAATGTCCCCCAGCCATCTCAGAAGGAGGCCAATTCCAGGATTTATCTTAAAGAGGCCTGTGGGTATGGCTTTGTCTAATGGAGTGAACCCCATCACAGGACCCACAAAGTTCTTCAGAAAATCATTTCAGCAGAAACATTGCTAAGAGAAAGAATGAAACGAAAAGGGGCCCTTGAGCCCCTAAACCTCCACCGGCTGGAATCAGTCAAATTACTACTTGGCTGCAAACATGTAATGGCTTGTATGAAAAAGACGGACAACCCAGAGGACGTTGTGAAGAGTCCAGAGGCCACAGCCAGAAGCCACTGGGGATCATCACAGGCTGCGAAACCTGACGACGGGACCCTGGCTGGATTTTTACCAGCTGGGGTTCAGAACACCCTAAACCAGTGACTCCTTTTCACCTTCCATTTTCTCCTTGTTGAACTGGAGTGTCTATAGGTTGTTACCCATACCTGTCCTGAAATTGTATATCGGGGGTGTTGGGGCAGATAATTTGCCTCTTTCGTTCTACAGGACAGAAATTGCGCCTAGGAGCTGTACCTAATAGATTACAATGGGGTCTCATTTATACCTGCACCTGACTTAGAAGATGAGATTTTGGACTTGAAGCCAGGGCATAACGGGATGAGACTCTTGAATCTTGAGAGTGGTGGATATGTTTTGCCTAAGAGAGAGACGTGAGTGGCTGGGGACATAGAGCCCACGGCAGACTCCCCCTAGGGTGGTCCCCATGTTCGCAGCCTGGGGAATCCCCTGCCCTTCTTCTAACTAGCAGGATAGGGCACAGGTGGTGGGATGCCCCTTCTGTGACTAGGTCGTAGTTTCTGACAGCGGCGATGGGATGTCATTTCGGTGACGACATGAAGTCACGATAGGCTGTCCCAGTAGACTGGAGTGAGAGACCCCGGGCTGGCCCATGGGAGCAGCAGACGTGCTGGGGAAGAAAGGGCTGCCCCAGAGGAGCGAGGGTGGTCCCCAGCCCGCAGCCAGCTAAGAGCTGGGATCTTCCATCATATAATCCCTAGGAAATGGATCCTGCCAACAACCTGAGTGATCTCGGAAGTGGGTTTTTCTCTAATCAAGCTTCTGGATGAGAAAGCATCTTAGCACACCATCACAGACGGGGCAGCTTTCAGCAGCAGATTTATCATCTCGCAGTTTCTGGAGGTCGGAGATCTGACACTGTGGCTGGATTCTGACTCAAGGTGTCTTAAGACGGAAATCCAGGTACAGGCAGGACCCGTCTCTTCTCTGGAGGTGCAGGGAAGAATCTATGCGGTCCCATCCGGCCGTCGGCCCGGCAGCCCCTGCAGCTGTTACATGGGGCTCTGCATTCCCTTGCTGGTCTGAGCCGGGCTCCCTCTCGGCCCCTCCAGGCCGCGCACACTCTTTGTCCTGCGGCTCCCTCCATCTTCCAGCCAGCAGCGCTGCAGGGCGCACCTCTCATGCTTCTTATGTCTGCCTTTCTCTTCTGCCACGTGGGAGAATGCTCTCTGCTTTGGAGGGTTCCTGTGATCAAGTCAGGCCCATTGAGACAGTCTTTGTGTTTTCCGGCCAGCGTGTCCTCACAGCTTGGTGTTATCATCGCAGAGCTCTGACCACTGTCACAGCTTCCTGGAGTCAGGATGGCACATCTCTGAGGGACCATCTTAGAGACTGTGCCTGCCACCGCAGAAAAAATGAGTAGTCATTTTTTTTTTACAGGAAAAAGGGCCAGGGTGCTTTGGCAATGCTTGTGTTTCACAGGAGTATTAAATATAAGCAATGCATGTCCTACATATTTCAGTTTTAGCACATCTATTAAGAAAACAGTATAATTCAGAAAGCCTAAGAAAGTGACAGTTTGCATCATTTACTTAAACCAGCAAAATTTCTAGTTCATTAGATCCAGCAACGATGGAAGTATTGCTCTTGCCGTCATTTTCTTTACTCCGACCTTCTGCTCGGGTTAAAGATGATGCATTCGAAGGAGATTCCACCCGACGGCAGATGCCTGACATGATTGCTTTCTCCTTCTGACTTTTAAGACGAAGAGTTCCAAACCGCAGAGGGTCCACCCTCCAAAGACATGCCCCCTCCAGGCCTTCCACCTCCACCTCCAAATGCTTCCCTTCCACAGCTGCAGCTCTGCAGCCCTCTGGCCCGGTCACCCGCAGGACCGCAGGCCCCGAGGCGGGATGTGCATTCTTCGGCCCCGAGGTGCCATGTCCAGGCCGCACTGCATGCCGGAGACTGAACCTGCCAGGACAGAGAGCTTTTCGGAGTCACCTAGCCGGAGGGGCACGCCTGTTCATAGGGGTGGTGAGAGCTGGTATTTAAGGGCCCTTATTCCGTCAGCCCCTAGGGTAGTCACACTCCTGAGCAGCCGGAGATGTGGTGGCGCCCTCGTCCGCTTCCTGCGGATGCCTGGAGGGGGCGGACGAGGGACGGAACGTGACCGAGGTCACCCAGCTCCTTCTCGGCAGAGGTGGGACTCGGACTTCCTGCATTTGATTCCAAGAACACATGCTCTTAATACCCTGCCCTGCTGCCTCTCTGTTCATTTGCCTGCTATAGACATTCTTAACATTAAAAAAAAAGATTAAGGTTTGGAAAGACCTTACATTCAATCTATGAGGAAGACCTAGGTCCAGAGATTCAAAGTAACGTGGTCGCATTCGCATGGCGGCTTAGCAGAAAGCTGCCGCAGAAACCCAGATTTCTTCAGGCCAGCGTGGGCGGGGGTGGGCGAAGGGGAGGGAGGGAGAAAGAGAGAGATGTTAGCTTCTGAGCTCGACGAAACCAGAACCAAGAATCCTTGAGCCATCTTGTGCACCTTACTGCATTAGTTCACCTGAGATAATAAAATGCACAGAAATACCACAAAAAGAAGTCTAAAGTGTGCCTGACTTTCCACTTATTATTTAGAATACCTCTCTGGTGGCATAACCTTTGGAAAAAACTATTTTTGCTTTTTATTCGATACTAAAAACAAGTTATTTATCGAGCACCTTTGGCTAAACAGTTGTCTCCCAAATAGCAACCCTGGAGCAGGATATTAGAAAAAGGTGAAAGAGAGGATACATTTAAATTCTAGGCTCCCAAATATAATCTTCGAAAAGCAAAATCTTTTACCTGCATCTCTGAACAAAAGGGACTTGATCCCGCTCATTAACCTCCGTGTGCCATGGCTTAAAAGGCACAGTAAACACTCACTGAGTCAGCGTGCATGTCTCCTGCTCAGACGCTTTCAACGTCCCCCCGTGACCAAAAAAAATAAAATCCGCTTTCCTCAGGCTCATCCATCACGCGCTCCATCCGCCACCCTCTGCTTCCCAATGCGACTTCCTGCTCTCTTGCTACTTGCACTAAGTTTCTGTGTTCTAAAACCTGGGATTATTTGCTTATTGCTTTGAACTGTATTATAAAATCTGCCTTTGCATACACTGTCTTCGACCCATAATGCATTTCACCCCTTCTCCTAACCCTGTCCTGCCCGTTTTCTAATTATTCCTCAAGACCTTTCTCAAATTCCCTTCAGAAGTCCTTTTAATTCCCCAGGATGACTTACTTGTATTCTTCCTCTGGGTAGCCTCAGCTTTAGTCCACGACAATACGAGCGAGCCCTTCTGTAACACGCTCTACATGGGGCAGAATTGTTCTTAGTATTTTATATATGTTCAGTTGTTTGTCCCTCTATTCACTTGAATGGCCCTTTGAAGTAGGGTGCTGTTATCACTGAGAGGAGAGTAACTGGAGACAGGAAATACAGGATTTTTGCTATAATAAGGAGTTGAAAAGTGCAGCAGTAGATGGAGAGAGACATGGAATCAACAGAAGTTTTTAAAAAATGGGAGAAATAACGGCATGTGTGGATGCTGGCGGATGTAACGGGAGAGGGAGGAAAGCTGCAAGAGAGAAAGACGGCAGAATATCACGTGTGTTCCTTAGTCATTCGGAAATGAGGAAAATAGGTCTGAATCCTGAGGTAAAGATCAAAGTCTAGTATGTGGACTAGGGCAGAAAAAATGTGCAGGCATTTTAGGAAGACACCACCATTCCCAGACGTGCCTCATTAGATCGTGACCCAAATGAGTAAGTTCTTATCTAAGGAAGGCCCTGGTCTGAAACTAGTTTGGCCAGACACTGGGCAAGCAGAAGACAGAGACTCACTAAGCCAAGCTTGGGAGACACACGCGACCCAGGAGACAATGCCGGGGTGCTGACTCGCCACAACCCTGGTGACGCGGAGCGACGGACGCTCCGAGTTACCACTGAAAGTCACGGAGTAGCTGAGCCATGCAGCTAAGTCCCATTGCTTTGATTTCATGGATGCCAAGCAATTGCAGTTATAGCTCAGGTTATCAGCATGCTGGCCCTGCCTTCTCTGCAGCAGGCCTTGATGTGGGGGCAGCACCCGGAGAAGGCCCAGGGTCAACTCTCGCCCTCCTGTGTTTCATAGGGTGTTGCAACAACGTGTGGTTCGGGACCCCAGCGTTCTGTGCAGCTGTGGTGGGCATGACTGCTGCTGTCTAGCCTGCTCCCCAAGGGCACCATACTCCCCCCTTGCAGGCACAAGCTAGGGGGACACCTCCCCATCCCTTTTGTGAGAATTTTCTTCAGAAAGTGCAATGTGACTAGACATCATTTATGTCATTTCTGGGAAGAGACTTTAAGAGTCAGGATGCTGTTTGTTGTCTTCCCTTCCTGCTTCAGCCATGGAGAAAGGCTCCTTCAGCCTGCGTTTCTGGAAGATGACAGCAGTCATAGACTTGTAGAATGATCATGAAAAAATAAACCCATTATTATTAGGTCACTGAGAACTTGGGTTTGTTTCTTCCTGAAGCAATCTATCTTGACTTTTACAAAAAGGATCCGTTACTTTGGGGCTGCCAAAGGTACATTTCACATGTGCCAAAGACTAAGTCTGCCAGCTCTTGCATGGGGTGTTCACAGCTGGTGGCACTATTCTCTGCCTTATGGCTGGTCTTTGCCTCCACGTCACGTGTTTTTATTGAATGGTAGGTGGTATGGCGCAGTGCAGAAGCCAGAGCCTGTTAAGTCTGTGCTGCCTGTTTTGGCGTTGAATGATGCCATTTAATGAGGAAAGGATTATATTCTCCATGGGATTTCCTTCAAAAATTATTTATTCCCCTTAGGTTCAGTATACACTCACCTCTTGAGATGGCAACAGAACATATCCAAAAATTACTGTGAAAATCAGAGATACATATTTGAGCTTCACTGATATCTTCTCCTCCCCATTCCTCTTCCAATCAAATTCTACCCCACCTCTAGCAAGGTAACAGGAAAATGTTTGGCTACCAAACTCAAGAATAAACCTTGTATGAAGGCTCAGTTTTCTAATAAATTACAGTTTAATATGTTTGTTTTAACTACATAGTGTCCTCTAAGATGCCTTTGGTTGAAGTTCATTTATCCCCACAAACTGTACTTGGGAAGCCCATTGCTAGAGACCTTTTATTCCTAAGATTAAGAAAATAGCAAGCAACTTCATGTTACTTTTTAAAATTTTGCATATTTTACTTATCTAAAACTTAGCAATTCATGTTGAATACTTTATAACCATTCAAGCTTTGACTGTAGAAGCAGTTGTGAATATGAAGAGAATTGGAGAGATTTAAGGTATATTGAAGGAATAAAATCAAGTTTTATAATAGATTAAGCATGGGAAGGAATAGAGCTATGGCAGTGTTGAAGAGGACTTCTCAGTTTTAGCTTGATAAATGGGTTGAGTTGTTGTTCTTCACTGAGAACAGTAGAAAAGGACGATATTAGGAAGAGATGGAGAATGTGATTTTGGGTGTATTGAATTTGAACTGTCATTGAAATTAGCCAATTTTGTATATGGATCTGAAACTCAATAGCTGTTATACCCTGACTCTTTGTGCTTTCCCAAATTCATATGTTGTGATCTTACTCCTCAATGTGATGGGATTTTGAGGTGGGTCTTTTGGGAGGTGATTAGGTGAGGGTTCTGGGATTAGTGACCTTGTAATGGGATTCGTGCCCTCACAGAAGAGGCTGCAGAGGGACCCCTCATCCTTTTCACCATGCCATGTGAGGACACAGCAAAATGACGTCAGTCTAAGAACCAGGTGGGACTTTATCAGACACAAAATCTTCTGACACCCTGATCTCGGAATTCCCAGCCTCCAGAACTGTGCGAAATAAAGTCTGCTGTTCTACTCGGTCTGAGGCAGTCTGCCATAACACCTGAATGCACAAGACAAAACTTCTGGGCTAGAGATGAAAAACCTAGTTGGCTGCATCACGGAGGTAGCTAAAGTTATGAGTGTGAATAAGATTATCTGGGAAGAGGCTAAAGAATGAGAATGGCCTAGAAGGTAAGAAACAAACAGGCTAAGAAAATAGAGGTCCAGGTCTTGAGACAATAGGTTATAAAGCAATGAGTTCACAAAAGAAATGGAGGCATGGCCTGAGAGGTAGAAGGAAAACGAGCCTGTGTCATGGACTCCAAGAGTGTGGAATGTTTTAAGAAGGAAGGAGAGTTCAACAGCATTTGTGTGACTAATCATAATCTCAGTGTCCTTCTTCAGGACCACCGACTGTACGTGTGCTGGATCCCCTTTACCAGTATTCCAAAATAATATTGCTCCTTGAATCACTTTTCAGTCATTTATTTATTTTTTGCCTTGTATCTTCCTGTTTTCATTACTGTTCTTCATATATGCCTCACTATGTCTTCAGCTAGGTTTACATTTTATTCTGTTGCTCTCAATGTGGTCTTCTGTTCCGCAATAGATTGATTATTTTCTATTCCAAATCTTTCTTGAGCTGTCTCAGCTCCTGTTATTTTTCCATATCTACCTTGAGCTTTTGTTTCTCTTCCTGTTACAATCCTTCATGAAACTGTTTTTCTATTTCATTTCATTTTGTCATCAAGGCCATTTTATATCATGGTCACCTCTTTCCTTTCCAGTCACTGCGCATAGATTTTTAGCTGGCTCCTTTTAGATTAGTAGTTATTTTGAAAGTGGTTTTTCTTGCAATAACAAGATATTCTTCTTGGCTTTCTTGTCTCAGCCAGCAGAGACACGATACTTACACTGAGTATTCTCTCCTCTTCATCCTGCTTGCTTTTGAATACTTCTACAAATAGGACTTCTATGCATTATATTCCTTATTCTCACCTCCCTACCAGCTTCTTTGTTATACTGAATAGATCTAGGAAAAATGTAACCATCAGCCACTGCACACAATTCTCTTGCTATAAAAAAGGTAGTATTGGTCCTCAGGATATGCCACTTACATGAGAGATCCTGTCTTACCAGCAGCGCCTGAGATGAACACTGCCCGCATCCTCTGTGGATCCTCCTGGGCTTCTGTTCACCCTTTACTAAGTTCGGTAGCCTTTTCCCCAGTATATGTTATATATACATTTTTTCAATATATTATAATTTGAGATTACAAGTATTTCCTCATTTCACTAAAGATGGTGTCTGTGTGTGTGAGTATGTGTGTATTGTTTCAAATTGCTTTTTGGTATTTTCTAAGAAAATAGGAAATCTTTGGACCATCAGCTTTAAACTAGGTGTTTCTGGTAAATTTTTGAAGCCTCCTATCACTATTTACTTCTGTGCCCATTCTGTGGTTTATAGTAGAATAGCAGTGCCCATACCTGATTTTACTGGGGTGTATATCATTTACTTGCTTAAGACAACACCTCTGGTTCTTTTTATTTTTATCCATAAACAAATAATCTTCACCGTATTCCCATATCCAGTTTTATGGATATTTATTTATACAAATAAAGTTGTATTCTCTTTTTTAAACTTGTCTTTATTTTTAAATATTGCATATATTTTAGTGATGGATTCCATTACTGAGTCTATTTTAATGAAATCCAAGTTGCATCTCTCCAGTGGCATCTAATGAGATTCCTTTCCTGTTCTTTCCTTTGTTATCTGCCCCGGGTATATTTGTCTACAGACCTGTGATAACATTTGTTTCCCAACTTTCATCTTTTTAATTCTCATTAGAAATTCCTGAGTTTCTCCTTCACCCAATGACATTTTTCTCTGCCTATTCCTATTGTCCATATTTCTATTATTATCTGGTTATTGTGAAGTTCCACACCTAAATTCATTTAAAATATCTCCTGATCAAGCCAGCACATAAAAGGCTTTATCACATTCTTGAGAACTTCCTGAAATGCACTAATGTATCTTTTGCCAATTGTCCATGCTTAGGATAATTTTATGGTATACTGTAAAAAATTACTCCCAGCTCTGCCACACTGTACTAGTATGCAGCCATTCACTTTAATTCCATACCAAAAACGTAGATGTCTCCAGATACATATTTCAGATTTCAGGTTTCCCACTTGTTGTGAGGGCTTGTGAATCAGGAAGATTATTATGAATGATTGGAATTCAAGCAGAATTTTTTATATCACTTAATAAAGGATTATCATTTTCTTATTAAATGTTGACTACAGTGGAAAATCTAAGGGAAGTTCTTGCTCATATGCTTTTCTTTCCCAATTTCCATGGAATATAAGTTTATTTTCCTTTTAAGTTCTTTCACCATCTGCATGTGCTCTCTTAGATAATGAACACTGAATTCTATATTGCCCAATTTGTCAAATAAAACAGGCTTCCTATTGACCACAGTTTTTCTAGAGGTAAACAAACAAGACTAAATTTGAGTTTTTCCTTCCATCTTCTCCAGGTGGAGTGACTGAATTGATAGGCTTTGTGGCTTCTGGGCAGTGGTGTGCCAGGGTGTCCGTGTTGCTAGGAGTCCACTTCACGGGTGTGCTTTCTACCACATCTTCACCCTGATCTTAATGGCGTCACACTCAGTACTGATTCATGCCTGGCTGCTCACAACATCTACACATTCTTAGTCTTTCTCTCCCTCACCTTTAAGAACGCCCATTCTTCGTCTTCAGTTATTAATGTAACTCATTATAGACTTCCTCACCTGTCTTTAAAGTGAGTGCTGAATAAGACATGAGGGGGAAGGCTTTAAAAAAAAGATAGCTTTTCTAGTCTAGGCAAGTCATTAGATGAATTTAAGTCAAAAGGCAGAAGAAAATTTTTCATGTTGTATGGTTGGCTTTGTTACTTAGTCATCTTCATTATGAGGTGGATAAATGGATACTTCTTTATTCCAATATTATTTATCAGTGATTACATACATTCAGTTTTGAAAATGCTTCTACATTCAGAATTTAATGATGGAATTAAATCAAGAAGATTTTTCCCCCCAGAATTCTATTGACTTATAATAAGGACTTTTAACTGTTGCAAAAATGTCTAGTTCCTTTATTATATTCAATCATTTGCTTCCAGTTGTATGTATGTATAGCTATATAATTAGTATGTGTACATAATTTTAACAGCATTAATGATAATGCCATCTAATTTTAGGTGATGACTTGTTTTATAATATCTCACAGATAGGTGCCTCATACAAAAATATTAAAGAACTAGAAAACATGGGGTTATTCACTGTATCCTTCATTATAGCACCAATAAAAGGTTTTATATGTATTCACCTACAAGTTTTATTGGGAGGGTATTCATTCACTTGAACTGATATCACCAGGACTCCTCACCATAACCAAAGCACATAAGAATAGGATTTTAAAGGGAGTCATAGTAAAATATGAAGATTCACAGTAGTTGAGCTGGGATAGGGACACCTGAAGTGGCAACAAATAGTGAAGTTCGAGGTGCTACAGATAAAACTCATCAATTCACTCTTTTGTCCAGAATTGGCTCTGTGTTAGAAAATCTAGACTGATATTATTGCAACCATTTTTATTTAATCATTACACACACACATATTTATTTATTCCTTCCAGAAAACTCCAGTTATCCAAGTGTAGGATGCAAATCTTCAGATTTCTAGACACTCTTTTCACTCAACATTTCTGTTTCATGTCTATTTATTTTTCACAATGACTCTGTGTTGTTTTCAAATAAAAATTAAAATGCCTCAGTTAGCATCTAGGAACAAGCAATCTGTCCCTTTTGCTTGATGGGCAAAACTAAAGCAATATTTCGAAGGGACTGATCAGATGGCAGATTGGAGGATGACCTGGAGAGAAGAGAAACGGGAAGTGCTGAAGTGACTGCAGAACTCGTGTTCTGGAATTAACCCAAACGTCTCCTTCTCTCATGCTATCCTTAACGCCCCTTTCAAGCAGATGTGAACACATTTTCCTCTAACTCCTTTAGCATATAGTGATATATATATATATAACTCTATGTTTTGTGTTGATATTTTACGCATATTTAATTATATATGGTGGTCCATGAACCACAGTAAAGAGGTAATAAAGTACTAATTTTAGATTATGGTAGTGGTAATTGAAAGGAATTTATGAAAGGAAATGAATTTGGGATGGATTGTGAGGGAAGAACTGGCAAAACTTGATAACTGTTTATATGCCATGTAGAGGGCGAGAGGGTGAACACATAACTTTCATGCACAGCTTCCTCGGAGAATAGTGATCCCGGGAGCGGAAGCGGGACAAGGGTCCGTGTCGGAAGGTCTTCGTGATGAGCTGCCCACAGAGTCAGCTCTCAGCAGAACAAGGTCAATGGACTCTTGTCATCAGACGAAACTCAGACACGCAGCGTGCAGGTGAGACTCCCTCCCCGGAGCCTGGCTTTCTCCTCCCCTGCGCGGCAGCCCCGGCGGCCTAACCCCGCGGGGCTGTGCCCTCCGCCCCCGGGAGCAGCGCTCTCCGGAGCCTCCGTTAGCCTCCCTGCCCAGCGCCGGGCCGTCTGGGGGCCCCGGCTGGCGGGCTGCTCTGCCTCCCGGGCCGAGGGGGGTCCTCAGGGGTCTGCGGGGCCCGGGACGCACTTGCGGAGGGGGCGCTGGGGGAGCGGGCCCGGGCGGGACCCCCGCCGCCCGAACCGCGCCCCGACCGGCACCAGGCCTGCCTCCGAAGGGGCCGCGCAGCGGAGGGCGTCCCGCCCGGGCCCCGCTCCTCGCAGCCCTTCTGCGCCGCGGGCACCGCCGCCCGCCAGCCCCGCGCCCCGCGCCGCTCACCAGCCCGGCCCGCCGGCCGTCCGCGGGGGCAGCGCAGCCCCTCCTCCGCTCGGCCCGGGGCCCCGAGGCCCCCCGACAGCCGGGCGCGCCGCGCTCTGGTCCGCAGCCCCGGGGGCCCCGTCGGGTCCCGCCGCCTCGCCGCGCCTGCCTCCTCCCGCCTCCCTCCCGGCTCGGGCCTGACTCCGGGCCCCCTTCTCGGCTCCGAGTCCGAGTCCTGAGCGTGTGGCCCCGGCCAGGGGGTGCGCCCCTCGGGCCGCTTAGGGGGAGGCCGGGCGGACCACGGACACCTGCCGCCCTGCGTCTCCGTGGGCGGCGTCTCCCGGCTGTGACGGGGTCGGGGTCGCCGTGGGAAGCGGGGACCAGCAGCCGGGCGGAGCTGCTGTGGAACCGGGGCGATATGCCGGCCGTGTGCGCTTGGGGAGCGCTTCAGGGGCCCCTCGGCGTGTAAGCGGAAAGGGAGCAGGTTTGGGGAGAGAGCGAAAGGCAGGCAGTCCCTGGAGCAGGTGGATTACACACCTGGGCGGGGGGTGTCGGCGGGAGCCCAGCTCTGGGAGGGAATCCGTGCTTCCTGAAGTCGATGGGGAGGGGGCTGCGACCCAGTAAGGGCAAGGGGCGTGTGGGTTTCTTGGTGGACTATGAACAGAGGTATAAGGAAGAGTTTCTTCTGGCGAAAAAAGTGCCAATTAGAGCGGAGAGCATGTCTATCAGGGACTTTGGGAGTGATAAACTATGCAGAAGTTACGTTTAGCTGTTAATTTCAAAGCCAGGCTCTGTGAGTTCCGTGTTAGGACAATAAAAAAGGACTAAGTGGCACCTACGTTGGAAAATCATCACTATCATTTTTAGTGACTTTTCTATATTCTGGACTTTGCTAGGGTTTCAAATCCATAATATATTTAATATTCAAAACAAGTATTAGTTGCCAGTTTTAAATTATTAGTACTTCCTCCTTAAAGATGAGGAAAATTAAGTTTAAAGATGGTAAGTCATTTTCCCGAGGTCACAATCTACGATGTGATTGAACTTCAATTTCAGAAAAGAATTTTATATCTGAAAAATGACAGTGTTATTATTTTTAATTTTTCTTTAAAATCTACTAGGCCATACCTATAATATGTGCTAATATGTATGCCCCTTAGTAGCTGTGGGTGAAATTGCAATATTTCCAGAATATCTTGCCTGGCCTTAGTGCATCTCCATATCAATAGGTGATTTATACTAGGGGGGCACAAGGACTCTGGACGGGAGAGGATAGGTGGGGTCCCTTCTCGCAGGTGGGTCCTGAGAGACCTGGGTGAGCAGAAGTGGACAACCACTTGTAAGCAATAAACAGGTTTTTCCAACTTTATTTCTCCCTTTAATTGATTTCAGTTTCAAAGATAATTTGTCCTGGGCTGGAAGACAGATCTCCCCCTCCCCCCATGGAGTTACAGTAGCACACAAGTTTATCTTGATTATATGAAAATACTTGGTTTTATCAACTTCAGTTCTGAGTTGAATGCTACAAATGCTGCCGGTGCCAAGGTTTCTGGGTGCATATGGTAAAAAACAGTGCTGCTTATGGGAAGTGGTAGAAGAACAACTATTGGAATGGTTTACAGTAGTTCACAGAATCAATGGAAAGACAAGAGAATGCAGAAAATGGAGAAATTTGTTTAGGAAAGGTCAAGGGCAGAAAATGTGACTCAAAAAGATTTTATTTCCAGCCAAACTGAAAGTATAAAAGTTTCTAGAAAACTGTTCTGAACATGAAAGAAGTTAGAGAATATTATTCCCATAAAACGTTTTTGAGAAATCTTCTAGAATGTAAACGGCAAGCTGGGGCAGTCTAGGTGTGAGGACTGGTAGGTAGCAGAAAGGTTGATTCAGTCCCCATGAGGAACATGTAAGGGGAGCTAGCTGTCACGTGGCAGCAGAGAACAGTGACTGGTCCCTAAAAAGGTACCCACTGACATTAAAGTCTGTCACTTGCTGGCACGAATTAGAAGATTCACCAGACAGAGCTTTTGTACTTTATGTTTATAGTTATTTTGGATTCTTTCTTAGAATCCATTGAATTAGGCTACATGGCATCTAAGGCCCTCCATTCCAAGGATACCATGACACTTTCCTCTTTCCAACAAAGTTAGGAGAGAGTTGATATCCATTAGGGACACAGTATTTTTATGTGCTAATAATGAACCTTCAGATTAACGTGCCTTCCCATTCATGTTTATCGTAGGTTCCACTAGAAACTCAAGCCCCACCATAAAATTTCATGAATTCAGCCTCATCCCCACGTCATTCGGAGTACCTCCCAAATCAGTGTGGCCAGTCCCCACTCCCATCATCCCCCTCTCCCAGCCACCCACGCTTTCGCTGTGCCCTCTTGGATTGGAGTCTCTGCCCCGGTGCCCAGCGACGTGTTCTCCCGTCTCACGGCGGCGCTCGGCCTTCCCGGCCGCCTCGTCGGCTCTCCTCCAATTTCTCTTTTTCAGGTTTTACCTTCTGACTGTTGCTTCAGTGCTGAGATTTAATCTGAGATTTCCGCTTCAGCACTGAAATTCTCAGATCACTGATCTTACTCCTGTTTATTTATTTTTTGCCTTTTGTGCCCGGCTTATTTCATTTAGCATAATGTCCTGTTTTAAATTGAAGTATTGTTGATAAACGACCTTATACTGGTTTCAAATACACAACACAGTGATTCAACAGTTACCCATATTAAGTCCGCACCCCCTCCAGTGCGGTCACTATTTGTCAGCATAGAAAGATGTTATAAAACCATTGACTATGTTCTCCATGTCGTACTTGCATCCCTGTGGCCAGTGTATATTACTTTGTTATTTTGAGATTTTTTTGTTATTTTTGTTATTTTGAGATTTACTTTGTCTGACTGAGATTTTGCGCCTCTCTGCCCCCTCACCCATCCTGCCCGCCAGCCCCAGCTCCTCCCCCATGGTGACCCCCAGTCCCTCCTCAGTGTCTGTGAGTCTGCTACTGTCAGTTCATTTTGTTTTGTTTTGTTTTTAGATTCCACAAATAAGTGAAATCATATGATATTTATCTTTCTCCACCTGGCTTATTTCACTGAGCATAACACCCTCTAGTTATATTAGCCCCACTTTTTGTCACTATCTGCCTCTTTACTGGCTTAGATTCTTTGGTCCTCTTTGATCATTCCTTTACTGACCTTGCTTCTCTTTCCTCTTGTCATACTCATCTCATAAAACCTCAAACCTAGTTAAACTTACCTTATCTGCTTACCCTGTTTCTGCACAGCACGAACGCACATTGAAATGAAAGAGATGCTACCAAGCCAGTCAGTCTCGCTAAGAATTCATAACTGCAAATCTGAAATGGACCTTCAGGGTAGCACTGTGACCTTTCACACTCTACAGAATGAATATTTCAAGTTTCTCCGCAAACTCCTACATCAAATCTGTAGCCTTAACTTCATATATATAACTGAGGCCTTGTCTTTACTTCACTGAGAAATTGAAGAAATGGAGAGAATTCTCACATTTTTCCACCCACAAATCACCTGACAACCGATCTGCATAGAAGCCCACCCTCTGTCTCCCTCCTGCTCCTGGGCGGCAGTGGGCCTGCTTGGGTCACAAGCAGAACTTCGCACTGTGCCCTGCATCTGATGCCTTCAGGTATCCCCAAGGCTTTGTGCCTGAAATTTCCCCTCTCTGAGGAACTCCAGCCACAAATAGAATCAATAACGTCCACCTTGACATCTACTAGTAATCCAAAATCTATTATGTTCATAATTATCTCCCTCAACCTCACACCATAATTGTATTTCTTCCCAACTTTTTCCATCCTCGTAAATGACACTGCCCAAGTTTTCCAGTCAAAAATTGATTCTTCTCTTTTCCTTAACTCTTTCCCTATAGTCAATTCTTTTGCAAGCTCAGTTGCTGTACCATCAAAATATATTTAAAATCATTTCACTTTCCTCTGCCTCCTGTTCAACTACATCTCATTTCTTATTTAGAGTCTTCCATCAGCACCTTCCCTAGTCTTCTCACTTCCACTCTTATGTTTTTATGATCTATCTCCAGTGAGTTGAATAATAATTTCAAAATAGGAACCAGGTCCTGGCATAAAACCCTTCAGTAGCTTTCATTCCATTAAGAAAAACTGACCCTCACTACCCAGGCCTAGATGAACCTGTCACCACCTACTTCACTTATACCACCCACCCCATCACTGCCTTGACGGTACCACTCACTGCTGGCTTTGTTCTTTGAACACATCAATAATAATCCTTTCCTTTGGAAGTGCTAGCCCATCACCACCTGAGGGCGATTACACTTATCCCTCTGCTTGAAATATTCTTTCTCCTGGTTTTGCCCTAACTGTATTTTTCTTGTTATTTAGGGACCAACTATAAGATAACCTTCCCAGAGATGCCTTTCCTAGACACCTAGCCACTCAGTCAAACTCTATTACATCCACTTACTTTCCACATAGTTCTTTGTGGTTATCTGATTTATTTTTCCTTTTAAAGCATTTGTTAACCTTTGTCTCCCTGCTCAGAATAGAGGATTCATGAAAAATAGGAGCTAGTCTTCATGTGATGTTACATCCCTAGGTCATAGAACTATGTAGGCGGTACTAGTAAATAAATAATTATTGAATTATTGAGTGGAAATATCTAAGCTCCTAAGATTTATATATGAAAGCAGAACAAGTTATTCCTTTAAATGAGAGTTAATATGATCAGAGAGAACAGAATATTTGAAACAATATGATTAGTGTTTTCATTCCCTTTGATTATGTTAGCTTGGGAGTCAAGTTAGAATCCAAATGCTAACCTGAAATGAGAAGTCGTCACAGGGAAAGGGCTATTCATGATATATCTGCTGTCAGGACATTTTTTACTGGTGGATCTGAGAAACTAAATGGAAATCTGAAGGCTGCTTCATGAACGAGGAATTAGGACGAAGGGAATTGGAGGAATCAAATATGCATTGTGATCAAAATAAGATGTAATGGTAATGTTTTTACAATATAAGTGATCTTCCAAGTCTCAATAAAGTGTTTCTGAAGCTCATATGTTTCCGTGTTGTAATATGTTGCCAAATTCCATTTCATGTGTAACCCTTAATCCTTGCTAATATCAAGTTCTTTGATAAATAAGTAGGCAAAACATACGTGTTTAATTTTAAAATTTGCTTTGCTTGTCTGATCAGTTAGTTCGAACAAGTCCTTGTATTGTTAGGCATTCGTCACTGACAATGTTTTGCCCACTTAAAAATTAGGTTGTCTTTTTAATTTGTAGAAGCCTTCTGAAATATTCTGAATTTGAAGTCTTTGTTAGAAACATCAATCAATGTGGCTTTCCTTTTCACTCCCTTAATGATGTCTTTTTTTTTTAATTTACCAGAAATTCTTGATTTTAATAAAGTGTGATTTGTTTTTTAGAGTTAGTTTAGGTCCTATTTAAGAAATAATTGCTTAAGTTCCTGAAGATATTTTCCTGTTTTTCCCCATGTTTTATTATTTTACCCATAGGATTTATCCTGTAGTGCTACTGTGGCGCCCGTCCCAGGCCCTGGTCTTCCGACGGCCGCCCCCGTCCACGTGCCACCGCTGTGTCAGGTGCGGCGGCTCGCCAGCTCAGGCAGAGAGCAGGAAAGCCTCTGCCCCGGACCACGTCCATGGCCATGGTTTCTGGTCCGGGTACATGGAACACCAGGCTCCTTGGCTCGAGGGAAGCAAGGGATACAGTTCATGCTTCAGATGCATAAACTGTGGATCAAGTCAAGACCATATTTGAGATAATATCCTTGTTCAGGTTATTTGCTCCTTTATTTTGCTTCAATCTGTTTTTTTTCCCCCTGAAGAACACACTATCAATGAATCTCCTGCACTGAATCACTGTCTTAGTTTCTGATTTCAAAGACCTTACCTGAGACACATGTCAAACTAATTTTTGTGTCCAGTGTGAGGCAGGAGTGTTATGGACTGTTTGTGTCCCACCCCCTAAATTCATATATTAAAACCCTGACCCCAAGTGTGACGTAGCTGGAAGTGGGGCCTTTGGGAGGTGATGAGGGCCTGAGGGTGGGGCCCCGGCATGGGATGCGGGCCCTAATCCAAGGGCGCCCGAGAGCTCTGCCCCCTGTCTCCTGCGCATGAGGACGCGGGAAGTCGGCAGTCGGCCCAGCCCACAGCCCCCGCCGGAACCCGGCCATGCTGCCTCCTGACCTCAGACCCCGGCCTCCAGGGCTGTGAGCAGTACGGTTCTGTTGATTATAAGCCGCCTGGTCTGTGGGTTTCTGTTCTCGCAGCCCAAGTGAAGACAAGGCTTTTATTCCCCTTTTTGTTTGTTCCTATATGGATACCCACTTGCTGCAGCGTCATTTAGTTGAAAGATTATCCTTTCCTGCCGAGCTGCCACGGAACCTCTGTCATGAGCCACGTGTGGGTCTGTTTTGGGGCTCTGCTTATCGTAGGCTCATCTGTTCTTTTACATATTCCGCTATATTACTGTTGCTTTACAGCCAGTCTTGATATCAGATAATGGTAAGTTCTCCAAGCTCCTTCACCTTCTTGGCTATTCCAGGCATGTCCGTAGAATTTCACGATCAAATCTATTAAGTTCCAAGAAGAAAGCCCTCGTGAGGTTCCGAGTGGGCTGAGTGGTAGCCTCAGAAGCAAGTCCACAGCCAAATGCCCGGAGCGGGAAGACGGGAGCGGAGCGCCCGGGGTGGGGGGGGCTGGCCATGCCGGCAGTTTGATTTCAGCCTTCTAGCCTGTAGAACTGTGAAAAAATTAGTTTCGGTGGTTTCCAGCCCCAGGTTATAGTCATTTGTTACAGCAGCCACAGAAACTAACACAGGGCTTTAACTGAGATTACATTTTTTAAGTAGATCTATTTAGGAAAACTTGACATTTCTACAATAAATTTTCCAAAACACCAGCACAGTGTAGCTTTCTCTCAGCAATGTTTTATAGTTTTTACTCAAGAAGTATATATTTTACGGATTTCTGATCTTATCATCGCTATTTCCTTCCTTTGACTTTCTTTGATGTTTGTTTTCTAGTTGCCTGAAATGACCATTTAGTGATGGATTTTCAACCTCCTTTCTCTATGTATGCATTTGCTTCTATAAATCCTATTCTTAACGCTACTTAAGCTGCCTCCTACACATTTTGATCTGCCTGTTTTAATATTTAGGACAGGTATTTTCTGATTTTCATATTGTTATCTTCTTTACTCATTGTTATTTACAAATGTTTCTGTTTAATTCCAATCATATAGGAATTTTCTACTTCTGTTCAATTTTAATTTTCTTGATTTCTAATTTATTTTCTCTTGTTAGAACATATTTTAAGTGCTTCCAGTGTTTGAGAATTTGTTCATACTTGTGTTCTAACACTGATCTTGTATTTTAAATGTTCTATTGTGTACCGTAAAATAATACCTACTCTTCAACTCTTATGTGCAGGGTTCTATAAATTTCAATTAAGTCCAGGTGGTTAATAACATTGTTGTTTAAATATTACATTTCCTTAGTGATTTTTTTGTCTTGTTTTTTCTCTTCTATTAAAATTTTAAAAAATATTTTAAAAATTATTTTCATGGTTACCATAAAGTTTAAAGTAGGTATTATGTTATTCCTTAAATTAGAATGTTTACCACTTTTCCAGTGATGTAAAATACTTAAAAGTGCTTAACTTAAACACTTTTTAAGTTAAGTTAAAAGTGTTTAACTTGATTTACTATCAATATATTTTAATTACTTTGGGAAAATTCATAGCCCTTATCTCTTCAAATACTATTTTTACCCTATTCTCTCTCTCCTTTTATTCTCTATGAGTCACTTTTGATTATTTATGTATCTTCTCTTGTCTTGTTTTCCCCACCCCCCCAATAAAAAACTGTAGAGGCTTCAGATTGTAATTTTCCCCCAGAAAATGTCCTTTATTTTTCTGTTACACATTCATTATTAGGCTACATTGGTTCTGAGTTAGTCTCAGTAAGAATTAGTCAACTTGTGGTTTGTTTCTAGTCCTTAGATCTAGACTATGAATTTAGAGCTGTCAGGTCTCTTTATTTTCAGCTGTAAAAAACAGAGACATTTAGTTATGCCCTACAGAAATGTGAGCATAATGCTTTTGCATCTTCAATCTTTAATCTCAAATTCCTTATATGTATTTGTTACAGGTGTTTGTGAGGACTTAAATGAGCTAACGTATGCAAAATATTTAGTAGTGTTTGACGTATAGTAAATTCAAAAGGAATGTAAATTTTCGCTGTAGTTGATTGTAGATACTATTCTTGCCGTCTCATGTGATTTTAGTGAGCATCCTTTCAGAGAGATGGGGTGAGCTACGGTTCGCCTGCCCCTGTAAGCATATACAGACATAATTACACTGACTGAAGGACTGTGCCAAGTGTGATAAAGCTGAAGCTGATCCTGGGCTACGGCGGACTGCGTTTCCCAAAGATGATCGCAACTCCAGTGCTATGTCGTGTGCTTTTCCTCCAATGCGACTCTGCTCACAGGGAGGAGACTTTTGTGGCTTATTTACATCAATGAATTATGACAGAAATAATGCTCTGTGATTTCTGAAACTAAATCATGAAAGGTTATTCAACTTCCCTTTTGTTCACCCAAGCATTTACCCTGTAGACCGCCAGGCGCCATAAGCAGTCGGACTGCCCTCATGTTGCCGCGCTAAGAAGTTCAGGCCAGTCACCACGAAGAGGCCGCTCGGAGAGCTCTTGAGGCTATGCACAGAGAAGAATGACCGTCCAGCCCCAGCTGCCTCAGGCCCCCCACTTTCCATTCCACTTCCAGCCACTGGCTGACTAACCTCGCGAGAGACCCTGAACCAAAACCACACTGTCAAGTTCTTTCCAGATTCTCAATCCACAAAAACCGTGAGGCACATACAATGAATGTGGTTGTTTTAAGCTGCATGTTATGGGGTGACTTGTTATGCAGCAATAGGTGACCAGAACGAAGTCTTCTAACGTGCTTTCTTTCACTGTGCTTTTCTCTGGCACCTTCCGTCCTGCCCTTTGGAATAGTTCGCCCTCCTAGCAGAGGGAAGATACTGTCCTCCAGACCTTCTTGCCCTCTTAACCCCCCTCTACCGAGATCATGCCTAGACGTCCTCACATGCACTAAAATGGACCTGTCTCTCTAGAACTTGCAAGATAAATGGCTCACTAATCTAACAAACTAACTGACCCTAAAGACTTTATAGTTATTGGAAATGTCAACCTTTTAGAAGAAGTAACAATTTAGCCAGTAAAATCAAGTTTATTCTGGAATAGCAGAGAAATTGCAAATCAGGACACACAAATGTGGTGAACCATAGGCAAGTCTGGAGAACAGAGGAGGACAGTGTCCTTTAATAGAGGAAAGGAAGAAAATGGGAGAGGTTGTTTCCAATGGAGTTTCACTGGAGGAAAATCAGAGTTTGAAGCCGTGGTGGCCTTTCAGTGGCTGTGGGTGAGGGCATCTTGCCGTCGCCAGGCACATGGAACCTTCTGTTTTTGGGTCAGGAGGAAACCTTTCTGCTGGACCCTGCAAGCTGCAACGAGGCACATGTGTGAGAGTCCTCCTTTCACGGCTTCCTGGTTCCAATTTTGAGTTAGATTTCCTTAACACATATTCATATTTCTCCCTTTTGATCAAGATCATCGTTCAGAAGTGTCACTGATCATGAGTTGGGCCGTCCGTTCCTTCTTAGGACTATTTTTGTCCCTTGGTGCCAGGAAGGACCTTCCTGGGTGTCACAGCCCATGTTGGAGGGAAGTGCACAGATGGGGAACCTCTGAGGCCACATTTGAACCAGGACGGGCAGGAGGGAGAACACTCAGGCATTTCCCCTCTGAAGTCTGTGTCTTGTCCTGGCTGTTAGCGCTGGAGATCACCCGGGGGTGCTGAGCCACTGGCACCCTCACTGGGTGGGTCATTTATACAAAAGTTCGACAGGCAACAGGAATAAAGCTTAAAAGTGATTATGCAAAATAAGATGAGGAGCAGGGTAATGACCCAGCTTGTATAACAGTCCTAAACCAGGAGCCCAAACCTGAAGGCAACCAGCGAAAAACATCAAAGGACCGGATTCATCGAGTGGAATTTGTTTTAGCCAAGGTGCTTGTTCCCTAATTTTACGTAACTGGGTTTCTACTTCACCAGACAAATTTGTCCATGTGCAACAGGTTTAGTTTGCTATTGCACAAACGCCTCCTTGTTCAGCAAATGGGTGATTTAGGACAAGGTGATTATTCTGACCATTGTAGCCAATGAGTCACATGGTCGTTGTTGGACTGCTATTACCTTAGCATCAGGAGCAGCAAGTTTTCCCAATTCCAGAGAGAGATTTCTAGTCATTCATTCATTGACATGGACTTCCATAAAAGTGAAAAGTGCTCTTCCAGTGGAGACAAATTCAGAGTCATGTGCACCTCCTCCGAGTGCTGTTTTCAGCAGGTTTCATGTGGGAATACTAATGGGAAGCTTCATATTTATTGTGGGTGTCCATGGGACAGTTGGAAACCCTAGCCTTAGCCTCCAAGGATTCACCAGCTGTCTAAACACTCACAGACCCGCTCACTACACAGATAAAGCCAGGTGATGACATAAGACTCTTGCCTGAGTTTGATTATTAGTAGTGCCATTAATTGGGGCTATTCAGTTGCTCCCTTTGAGCCAAGCGTCAGAGGTATTTGGGGAACAATTAGGGACAGATCACCCTGTTCTGGGACTTTATTCTTGAAGGTTGAACGGAGGGAGGTGGTTTTCTATGGCCAGCAGACCTAAGGTCATATGAGAATAGGGAACCATATAGACAGAACAGGTATGATTAGTCGCAGTGAGAATTATGATAGGAGCGAGATCAAAGTGAAGTACAGGAAAACCTGGTAGGAGAAATCTGACTCAGTAAGAAATATCTGGAGTGTCCTGGGTATCATTAGAAGTTGCCTTGGAGATGAAGGATAAGTTTGCTATGGGGAAAGAGTCACAGCTGTCACGGACAGACCGAGGTTTCTGATGATAGATTCAACAATCAGAAAGTTTTCCCCCTTTTTCTAGGGATTGGGAAATGTGAATGAGGGCTTGGCTGCTCCGGAAAAGAGAGGGAGAAAACAGGATAAGGAGCAGCGGAAAGGAAAGAACGCATAGACCTGCTCCCTTCGTCCTGGGAAAGCTGTCTGCTTCAGCTGTCCTCTGGAATTCTTTCATTTGCGGTCATCAGCTAGTGTGGAGGTACAGGCTGGGTTTGGGGCTTTCTTTGGATGAGACACACGAACCCAGAAGTCGACTCCTTGGCATCTGGCGGCCCAGGGGTTGGGCAGTGCCACGTGGCAAAGGCCTTTCTAGTGTCTCTGAAGAGGGTCATTTGGGAGATGTCTTTTCAAATAAATGAAACCCCAGGTGGCACAGTGTGAGGTTTTTGGTCTCCATTTTCTGGGCGCATGCTGTGAAAAGACTGTTCTACTAAAGCATGATTATTTTAAAGGGACGTAACTAGACCTTCGCAACAGTGAAGTATATCTTCTTTTATTAGGTGCAGGTCAACAGAGGCAGAAGCTAGATGCATAAGGGTCCCAGAATTACCTCAAAGAATGAGAGTTTATGAGTCCCAAAGGGAGTGGACCTGAGGTTTAGAAGGACCAACAGCAATACTTTTGGCCAAGGTATTTGGAGGAAGTTCACAAATTTTGGCAATTGAGTTTTGAGGACCCTGTCGGTTTGTTCTACTAGACCTGAAGACTGAGGGTGATCAGCACAGTAAAAATTCTGTAGAAATGGCCAAATAGTGCAGACTTGCCATAATTTTGGACCAGTAATATGGGGTTACTGGCCACCCTGAGACTCAGGAGGCTTTCCCAGAAGGGGTGATTTTTCCCAATACTATTGTAACTGCTAAAGAGGCAGTAGCCTGTCTACATGGAAAGGCTTCAATCCACTGGGAAAAATGCATATTATTACCAAGATATATTTGTATCCATGAGATAGAGGAAGTGGAATAAAGTACATTTGTCTACAAACCTCAAATTGTCCATTAGGCAATTTAAAGTGTCCAGAAGTGTGGACAGATCCCCCTGGATTGTATTTTGGCAAGCAAATTTGGGTGAGCAAAGTAGGCACTTTTTGTAGCCTTGTTGATATTTACCCACCACCATTGATCCATAAACATGATTTTACTCATAGACCAATGGTTTAATGCATGTATAGTGGTTCATAGTGGGAATTTTAGAATTTCTGGTAGGACTGGATTTTTATTTGATGCAAACCAGCTGTTTCTCTTCCCGTCCTACCAACAACTATTTCCTTGTCAAAATTGTTTTACCTGCTCTCGTGCTGATCGGTGAGTGTCTCCAGGCAATTTCTCCCAAATTTTATCATCTGGAGGAGAGTTCCTTTGGTTTGACTTTTGGACCCACTGAGGACAGCACTTTTTGAGGAAATGTCAGCCTGGTGATTTCCTTTAACTTCCAAAGAGTTAAGCTTAGACTGCCCTGGGGCCTTCATAATAGCCAAAGAAGCAGGTAAGAGTATGGCATCCAATAATCCCTGAGCCTAGGGCCATTCTTAATGTTATCTTCACCTGAAGTAAGGAAGAAATATTGTTTCCATAACATTCCAAAATCCTGAGCGGCTCGGAAGGCTTCTCTGTCCTTGGCTGGGATACAACCTGTGTGAGTGTGTAGAGTTGGGCTTGTTGGGCCTGAGTAGCCACAGGCAAAGGCATCACTCCAGGTCCTTCAAGAAGAGTTGACATTGCATATCCAACACAGTATCTTTATCTTTCAGATGAGAACCATCAGTGGACCATGAACAGTCGGCGCAGTCCACAAGAGTCTCCGGTAAGTCACGTGGGGCCAAAAGCTGTTGTGTGAGCCCCGAGCGGCCGAGTGGCTTTGCGGGTGGATGAGGGAGGAGCAGTGGGGCGGGAACGGCGTTTGTAGCAGGAGGGTCCGTAGGGGTGAGACGGCTCACTGGCGGATGTTGGGTGCGAGGTCCCGTGACTGTTGCCTCTGTGGCCTCGACAAGGAAGGCGGTAGCAGCTGTAGCTGCGAGGCGTGGGGCTCACCCCCAGGCCATGGGATCAGGCTGCTGGCTACGATATCCTAGGGGCCAGCCGTGATCCCCATGCCTGTGGGTGAGTTCCCCAAGGGCGTTCCCTCCTTGTTCATGTACAGAAAGGAAGAAAAGAAGTTGATACTTAAGGTGTCCGGTGCTAGGGGGTTGGAGGTGTCATTAAGTTGTCCTTTGACATTTGAAAAGTCATTGTATTTTCCATGTCACCTTAATCTTCCCAGATGATAGTCGTTTTTAACAAGGCATATAAAGGCTGTACCATAAAGGGCAGGTGTGGGATCCAGCTGTGGCCGTGGCTGGCTAATCCAAGAAAACCTGACAGCTGACACTGGGTTTGGGGCTAGGGGTGTTCAGAATGCCATGAAGACTGTTGGACTCCAGGTGCAGTCCTTGTTCTGAAATTAGGTGTCCTAAATATTAAAGATGAATTTGAAAACATTATAATTTTTCTCTAGAGATTTTATCTTCCTTTTTGGACAGGAGTTTCAGCAAATGGATCCTTCTTCTCATGAGGAGGTTTGGGAAGGGAGAGAAGAGTACATTGTTCATGTACAAGTGCACCTTATTTTATTGCATTTTACTTTATTGTGTTTGAAGGATATTGGGCTTCATTTTTTACAAATCAGAGGCTTGTGATGACTCTGTGTTGAGCAAGCGTATCAGTGCCATTTTTCTAACAGCAGCTAAATCTGTAGTATAGTGTAAACATAACATCTATATGCACTGGGAAACCAAAAAATTCCTTGGACTCATTTTATTGTGGTGGTCTAGAACTACACCCACAATATCTCTGAGACATGCCTGGACTGGATGAACACGCAGCCTCCAGGGAATTTGACATCATCTAGGTCAGCCTTTAAAGTATGTGAGAAATACAAAGGGCTTTCAGTGAAACTGGGAGGTAGTGTTGTCCAAGTGTATTGCTGTCCTGCCTGAGTATAAACAAAAAGATATTGACTAGGTTTATCTACTGGGATACTAAAGGAAGCACTATATAAATCAATCATGGGGAAAAATTTGCTCTCAGTAGGGGTGGAAATTAATAAAATGTGGGATTTGGGGACATAGGGTGGCAAGGGGTGACAATATTTTTATGGTTCTGAGGTCCAGGACAAGCCTCCTCCAACTGTGGCCATTTGGTTTCTTCACAGGTAATATAGGGATGTCGTGGGGACTGGTGCAGGGGACAATAAGGTCAAGGGCCTTATAATCTATTGCTGACTTAATGCCTTGAAGGGCCTTTTTATTTATAGGGATTAATTCTGGGGAGAAGTTTTTAGAAGTTTATTTGGATCGTAATACAAGGTATACTGTGGGTTCTGCCAATATTAGTTGAGGATTTTGCCCATAAAGAGAGTGGTAGCCGATCGAATAAGAACAAATGACTGGATTCCTTGTAATTACCTCTAGTGAGCCATCAGAGACAGAGCAAATAAAATATGCTAAAGGGTCATTTGATTCACCTAGTCGGCTATTTTGGTTACTACTATCAAATTCTAGAATTATTTCCACCTTTCAGGAGAAATTCCAGCATATTTTTCTAAGAAATCTTGGCCTGATAAATGCATAAAGTGATGGAACTAAAGGGGAAAGGGTGGGTATCTCTTAGAGGACCTAATAAAAAGGGATAGTTTTAGAGACAGGAACCTGTTGAGGTTTATTAGAGATCCCTGCTATCCGAACCATTTTCACACTTGGAGGCAGGGGCTGTTTACTGGTAGTGGAGTTGAGCACTGAGTGTCTCTGGTGTCAATAAGGACAGAAAGAAGTTAATTTCCAATATGTAGAGTGTTTCTCCAGTGAACTAAGGGAAAATATTGGGAAAAATTCCTATAGTTCCTCAGAGTCCCATTACTGGGAATTAGGAGGACCTTGGAAAGTCTGGTTGGAAAGCTGAAGGAAACTGGAGTGCTTAATCTTATAGAGTCTTTCTTCCAATGTTCTGGATTTTTGCAATAATGGTAGAGACCAGGAGGGTTTTGTTTTTGTTTTGAGTGGAGTCTCACTGGAGTTAAAAATTAAGGATTTTTGTGATCTTCCTTTTAGTTGATTCATCTTGGGTGTGGGTGAGCTGGTTTGTTTAATTAACTCAATCTACAGTGGACATAGTTTCCTGTTCCATTCAGTCCTTTTACTAGATGAGAAAGATACCAGTTCTGCCCACTAATGAACCCAGAGTTAAAGTCTACTTGAGTGGATTTAACCTCCACAGGAAGACCAGAATTTTCTTTAAAGACAATTTAGGATTGGCTATACTAGCCATGCATGGGTTCACTGGGCTCCTAAATTCAAACATTAATCTTATTCCAATTAATCGCTTTGGGAAAGCTCTAAAAATTGCCAAATGGAACCATTTAGTGATTCCCTGAGCTTTATCATAAGGCAGTGGGAGTTCTTTGTCCCAGACTATATAATTCTAAAGACTTGTTTTCATCCAGTGTTGGGCCTGGCTTTCACTGATAAGCATGTGGACTAGTTGATTAAGTCAGAGAAGCCACATTGATAAGTTTGAATGACTATATTAAATTCCCCAGTTAATCTATGGGGATCCTCAGTTACTCTGGGATAAGATTGTAGTCCAGATTTAGTCCTGGGAACATAAGAGATTAGAGATTTAGCATTTGGATTCTCAGATGGTCTGATTTAAAGATGTAGGTTTTGATTGGCTCAGGGGAGGAGGAGTTGTGGAGAGGTTCAGAGAAAAAAGAAGTTCAGTGCAGGGTTAAAATGAGGAAGTGGAAGGTATAGAGGAGATGTGGATGGTGCAGAAGGGAAAGAGGAAAGTGGAGCTGGAGACAAAGAGAACAGGATAAAGAAAAAGGAGACCTAAGAAACCTTTTTGTCTTCTCTTAATTGGCCACTTTGGTTAATTTCTGAACTGTTTTGTAAAGAGGCAATTTTAGAACCTTTGGTATGATTTGTAGCCTCCAGTTACCAACTAAAGGAGGGATCTGATTCAGTCTGCTCGATTTTAGAGCCGTGTCCTTTCTAATTTGTTTCTGAAGAACATATAAGTTTGGTGAGGTCAGAAGTTCCCCACAATGGCCATTATCATTCTAAGTTATCTTGGTTAAGTTGGTCCCTTTAACTAACAATGCACATGAGGAGGGACCTTATTTTTCTTAACATAAAACTGGCTAGAGTCCCAGAAGGAGGAACCTCCTAAAATAATCTAGAGGATTAGAATCCCATACTTCAAAATCAGAGGTTCAAAATACTCTCATCAAAAGAATGATGTCTTTGAAAAAACGGATCCTGAATAAAGTTGGAGGGCTCAGTCAAAAGGAAGGAGCTTGAATCTTAGAAGATACTTACCAAACTCAAAGAAAGAAGGGAGCTTGAATCTCAGAAGAGATTACCAAACTCAAACTCATGAATTTGGGAAGCCCAAAGGGCTCAAGTGGGTACCATGCACAGTTTCAGGAATTTTTAATTCCTCATAGTTCATCTTCTTTGGATCCCACTTCTGACACCATGAAATGTCAATGTTTTCACAGAAAAAGGTAAGCAGTTGCGTCAGCAAAATTGTTTATTGGGCACTAGCAGAGGAATTACAATCCCAGATAAACAAACTGTGGTGAACTATAGACAAGTACAAAAAACAAAGGAGGAGAAAGTCCTTTTATAAAGAAAAGGAAGAAGTTGGGAGGGATTGTTTGAACAAAAATTCTTTGGAGGAAAATGAGAGTTAGAAGAGGTGTTGGCTTCTCATTGGTTTCAGGCAAGGGCAGATTGCTGTTGCTGGGTGGAGAGGAAATCTTCCTTTTCCAGCTGGACTATGCAAAGTGTGAGGAGTGGTTTGTGCATGAGAGTCCACTTTACTTGGCTTTTCAACTCCAATTTTGAGTTAGGTTTCCTTACCACTTTTCACAATATCTTAATATGTTTATCTTTCTAGAAAGGCATTTCAATCTTTTAAGATCTTCTAAACTGGTACTGAAAATAGATTGTTTAGACTTTAGATAGAATGAAGATCATTTGAGAAAAATATTTTTGAGAGTTGAGAAGGAAGTGTGGAATGTTGAAAGATAAGTTAGTGCCTGAAAAATCACACAGTGTGGTTTCTGCCCACAACCCATCCTTTCTTTTATCCCTGAAAGCTAAAATAAGTACATGATGACATCTCATTTGGCTGTTGGCTCTTCATCTGAAAATGTAATTAATGGTCTAAATGTTTGCAAAGCTTTACAAATTCCTGTTATAAAAATCAATCTAGTAATTTCATGATATCATTTTCATAGCACAGGCTTCCACATTATGAGATTCAAATAAACTCTCTAGGCTCAGTTCTATTAGGAAAGCTAATGTATATAAGCAGATTCAATGTTATTCTGAGTGTCAAAATTTACTGAGCTGAAACTCTAAACTGAATTTCCACTAAACCACGGAACCAAAGGTATCTGAATTGGAAGTGTTTTTTTTTTCTCCTGATACAGCATATAACAAACTCATGAATTTTTTGTGTTACTTACAGTCATCTCTGCAACAGGACTGGATATTCCAACTTGACCTGTAAACTATGTCTGAAAATGTTAATAAAATTTCTTTTTATGGCCGGGACCATAAAAATGTGATTTCATTGTATGTATGATTTCACAAAGCAGAAATAACACAAGCCAAGTAATTTGTATCACACAATTCTATAGGGTATGTCAAGCTAATATTTCAGTGGGTTCTGTGGACAATCCAATGGGTTTTTCTTAGAATCTTCAAAAAGATGACAGATATTTTCTCACCTGTTCTTCAGAACTCTTTTTCTCAGTAGCTAAATGGGAAATGCTAGCTAGGAATCAATACACCACCTATACCAAAACCTTTTTCTGGACTCATGGTCTGATCACTGTTGTTTGTGACCAATCCAAGAAAATGTTCTCTGGATTTCTGGTGACCTCATTTAGCCTTTCTCTCTGTCCACTGACTTGTTTCTCAGTTTTCAAATGTATCTCAAACTCTCCATCTTAAAAACAAATGAAATATAAATACACACCCAGACATAACACTTTGCTTAAATTGCTTAGACCTCAGGCTACACAGTTTGTCCCTTTTTTTTAACTTCTATCCATGAAATGTTTTGATTAAAGTGGTGTAAATTACAGAATTACCGGAATCTGCCTCATAGCTTTGGTCCATTTACATATCAATAGGTATTTAACACGACAGCCTCCTGCAGGCTCCGGGGCAAGGGGTGGAGACATAAAGGCCATTCTCTCCTCCCCTCTGGTCCTGGTATATAATTGGCCTGGTGTCTGCCAGTCACCAAGGTCCTGACAATTGAGTTTCTCCCAGAAGGGGCTGGTGGGAAGTAGAGAGCACACCCTGGGGGAAGAATGTGAGCAGTGGCCAGAGGGACAGACAGGGTCGGGCCTAGGTAGCAAATGTGAGCAAGCTGTGAGCAATGAAAAGCCATTCTCCCGATCTTCTCTTTCCTTTGACTTATTTCAATTTCATCGGTTTCCTAGGGGATTTGCACCCGGCCAGGAACACCCTTCCCCCCGAGCTACAGTTGACTGCTCTCTATGTTGTGTCACCTGCATTTACAAACAGCTTTGTGTAATGTGTGAAAAAAAAAACCGGGGTCTGAGTTGTGAGCTCTTTCTATATTGTTAACTGAACCATGTGATGAGGGAATATGATGGCTTGGCCCTCAATCCTAACACTTGTTGGAGACTATCACATATCACTTTCGATGGGAGGTTTAAGCAAAATTATATTTCAGCTCCGACTAATGTAGAGATAAAATAACCAATTTCTTTTAATAATGTATCCAGGGTTTCAATAGCAAAAGAAATAATGGGACCAGAAAAATGAACTTATGCATTTCTTTTTCTCTATTTCCTGAAAATATTTTCACTGGCACTATGTGTAAAGATTCATACAGGTAGTAGGATATGTTATTCCTTCAACAGTTTTATTTTGAGTATTTTCTAAAATGTTAATTTCCTCAATATTGTTTTACTCAGTGATAATATGACTAACTTCATTTACTAAAAATTAAAGAGTTAGCATAATAGGAAGTTCACAGTAAAGAGACAAAACATTTCTTGAACTCATATGTGTTAAATAGCTCAGGGCAGAAAAGAAATTCTGTGCCATGAAATCCCCAAATTCCAAAAAGGGAGTGCATGCATCTTGTGCTGGAATGTTCATTATATAATCAATTATCCATAAATTTTATTCATAGCATACACAGGAACTTCTTTCCTGAAGATAATGTGGCCTGAGACCAAAATCTCCTAAATGCACACAAATTCCTGCAAACACGGGGATTTTATTTAGTCACAGAATTGTCTGTCTCTGTCACTTTTTGCCATAAAGTCTGGTCAAGACACACAGCTAACAAAGGACTTTTGCTCCTGGAAATAGTAGGCCAAACGCAACCCCTGTGAACCTCTCCCATTATGTCTCTTCTTGAGGCTGTTCATTCTGTTTTCTTTTTCCATGGTTGAGTTTCTTGGCATATAAAACAGCAGAGTTTCAGATATTCATTGTGATGGGTAATTCTATTAGTTTGGGAAAGGGATTTTCCTGAAATTTGGAAAGCAGTATAATTTGCTTCATGCCGCTTTTCACATATGCCTTTATTTGATCACAATGCACTTTTTAATTGCCATAAAATAAGAAAGGCTCTATGTCTTTTTTTTTCTTTCTTTCATATCCTTTTATTCTATCTTGGAAGCCTAATTAGTCCAGATCGTATTAAAATGCTTTGTTTTTGCTGGTTTTGTAAGGGAAGAGTTAGAACATGATGCCTCTCTTGGTAGGTCACAGACTAAAGAGGCCTGACCCAGGGAATCAAATGTCTGACCTGGCCTGACCCTAACCTCTACTTAAAATCAAGTCTTTACTTTTATTTAGGAACAGAAGTATACTTGCCATGTATCTTCTTTTCCCCTTGTCCCAGCTGCTGGGGAGCACCCACGGCTATTCATCTGAGAACTCAGGGTGGGAAACGACATTTTCTAATCTTCTCAGTTTGGAGAATAGGGTCTGGGTTTGATTTACTCATGTTTACTTAGAAAAAACTCCACTATGTTGTCTACAAATCCACATAAGAGGAAAGCAACCCCCCCCAAAAATTCCAGAATTAGATGAATTGTGAGTCTCCCTTCACTGCACATGAAACTTAAGCACTTATTTATTTAAAATAAATCCTAATATTGAATTAAAAATTATTCCTGATTATGCTTCAGCAATAAGACGAGACAAAACATTTGGAAGATGTATTTAAAAATTAGTGGGTGGAACATTTAAGACAACATCAGTTTTCTGTTGGGAGTCTGGGAGGCTGAGTGATCTCAACTAAATAATAGTGCAATTAATCACTTCTGGGTTTGTGCTCTCACTTCTGAGGCAAATGATCAATATCCTTAATTTTAGTCTTGCTTTTATTGTTTGGCTCTCTGATTCTTTTTTTTTTTCTCTGTTTGTATGGTTGTTACAGTAAATTTAATTTATGACTGTGTAGGACGATGTATCGTACAGGTCATATCCTGTAATCTTTCATGTGGAGAATTCCCATGGAGTTATTCTGTGAGATTTGATGGCAGAGTTTTTTGCTTTTACTTTAAACATCTTTACTTTTCAGAGAGCGGGGGTGCAGGAGGGTAGCTAATTCAGCGAATTCCACATTACAATGCACAGAGCTTTTATTCGCTCATTTAGGCATGAAGTATAACTCGCAGGCTTGATAAGTAACCTCGGGGGCCCGTCTCGTACCCTGAATTCAGTCATCTGTACCTTTTAAAAGAAAAGCTCTTTAGTGTCTCACATTCGCCTTTTGCATTTTCCCATTCACCCTCTCTCGTTATCATAGACAGTTCAGCTTGAGAACAGGGCTTTTTCATTGCTGTCAATCTCCCCAGTTGTGATATTTAGTATGACCTTAATGGTAACATGGCTTTAATTTTTTTGAGCAAGGCGCTGCTGTTGACATTTTCAAATTCAAGTGTAACAAACATTCCAGGTTGTTTGTGGAGCAAGCACACCTCTTCAAGCTGTAATGCTTTTGCTATGTTGATTTAATAACAAACAGAAAAGAGAAACACAACTAAAAATATCCTTGAAAATGAAAGTGAGTTACTAAAAATGTTTCAGAATGAAGATTGTCCTTTTAAGTTGTTCTGTGTAAGGTGACTGTCAGTCAAAATTCAAATGCCAAATTAGATCTAGATGCACATGCTTTGATTTAAAATTATTGAAATGCTTCAAGAAATTGAGAGGGTTCTCCAATTTGTGAAGTATACAAGCTCTGAGTCATGTACAGGGCAATTTAAAATTATTTGAGCACTTCAAATTACCAGAGTGCTTCCAATTTGGAAGTTATCAGGGTTCCAGGACTGTATAATGCATAGAAATGTGAAGCTGCTGAAAATGGTCTTAAAAAAAAGGGAGGATTTTTTCCTTGTGTTCAGACATCTGGGCATGTGCAAACACCGAGAAACAGACTGATGTAAAACTGTTTGAGGGCTTCAATTTGTAAGTGATTGCAAGAGCGTCCGAGATAACTCAGCATATTCTCAGACGGTTAGACCCGCTCGGTTCAAAAAGGGGGAGGGGGAGATGACACGAACTTTTCACTGAGAGACCAAAGGGTAATGGTCCAAGCATTTCTCAAACGCATGCTATGAGACTGGGAGAGAGATGACTTGGAATACGAGGAAGCATTATCGAAGAATAAAGTTCAGTTAACCTATTTGTCAAAGGCTCCCTCATGTTGGTTCCATATATGTTGTCTGCAAGTTGTACTCAGGCAACCTGGTTGACTTACTCTTCTTGAATAGCCTGTGTTTTCCCATGTTGATGTCTTTTTGTCTTTTTGGATCATTTTCTCTCAGTGATAGCTCAGTAATAATAATAGATTTCATCCTGTATGCCAAGACACTTCACTTTGTGCCTGGTGTTAGTGGTTAGCAGGAATTAGCTGTTTTAGAAGGACTCAGACTCCGCATTAGGCTTCAGCAGTAGGAGAGGGTCATAATGCTGTCTCCATGGACAGAGGGGGACTTGGCACCATGCAAATATTGCCTGTTCTTGTCCTATGCATTCTACACATCTTCAAGATCCTATTCAGGTAACACTCTTTTAAGTTTTCCAAATATATTTAATTAAATCTTCTCGGTAGTACATTCTGGTTTTTGTCAACACTCTGGTTTTATGGCACTAAACACTTAAATATTAAAATAATGATAAAAACTTTAAAATACATTTATGTTCTGTGTAATCTAAGGCGATCTGGTGGTTATTTTCTGTGTAAGGGAAGTGTTCTATCAACATGTAATTATAGAGGATTTCCGCAGTCATCAGTGTCTGGTCTTCTTGGCTCATGCCTGCCCCTTCTTAGCAGTGTGACCTGAGGAGAGTCACGTGGCCTCACTGGATCCTATCGGCTCTGTTTGCCAAGTGAAGCGTTTAATACGCGACCGTTAGGTAATTTCCCACTGTGAGGCGTGGACTTCCAGCAGTTGACGATATGATCAGTGAAGTTCCTCTTCTCAGTTACTGGAATGTTAAGTTCAACTAATGAGAGAAATGGTAACAGATCTGTGTCTTGGGAAGATTCCCCAGTCAAGTGCTGGTGTTTCTAAGCTACTGTGTCCACCAGGAGTGGGTGAATGACCAACTACTTACTATGCTTTCAGAGGCTGGAGAGAAACTTCCGGTTCCTTTACTAAATGGTGTGTTCACCAGCTGGTGCTGGTAATTACTTTAGGCTGGAACAAAACTTCTGTTTCCTAAATTAAAAGAACAGAGTGCTGAGTAGTGGAAAGAGCAGAAGTTGGAGGGGCAGACAGGCTTGAATCTCAAGTACACCACTCATTATTTTTATGAACTTTCCCATATGCCTTAACATCTCTGAACCCCAGATTCTTCAACTGCAAAATAGTAATAGTTATAACTATCTCATAGGTTGCTGGTGAGGAATAAATGTGACAACATGCATAAACTGGTCCAGCACCTATTAAACTTTCAACAACTAGTTTTCCCTCTTCTTTCAATGAAAATAATTTAATTTTAATTGTATGTGTGGAAACTTTAGTCGAAGGCCCAGAACGGGTGACGAGTTAAATTGGAGAAGGCTTTAAATGATGGGCGGTGAGGGTCAAGTGTCATCTAGGCAGTAAGGGAGAGCCCTTAGAGTCTCTGACCAGCACAGCCAGGTTTGCAGATGTTTAAATAAGTTAGTTGCAGGGAGGATATACAGACTATGCAGACATGGCTGGTGGCTAACAGGAGTGAGACCCTGCATGGCGTGAGGCCGTTGCCTGGGTGAAGGTGTCGGGGGTGCTGACAGTGGAACAGAGCAAGACAGGCAAGCAAGAGAGAGCACTGGAGAAGATCAGTTACCAGGGCTTGGCACCTGATGAAATGAAAGAAGAAAAATAGTCATTAAAACCAGGTTTTTATGTTTTCTGCGTTTCAGGTAAAACATACAGTACTGGCATCCATAGCTCAGAGACATAAGATGGAGTAATTTAATACCATCTTATGTTTTAATTTACTAGTTCTAAATATATTATCCTTTCCCTCATAATAAATCTCATGGGCCACTTTTCTAATTAAGATGTTTGCTAAATATAGTGGAATCATAGTCCCAGCTGCAAGAACTGGACATGAACGTATAGGAAGTAACTTAGAAAGACAAAAAGACCCGCTTGCATCCTGAACACCAGGAGAGCTGAGAGCCGTAGCCGTGCTGCTGGCTGGACCCAGCGTGCCGGTGCTCGAGCACACCGAATATCTCCTTGGTCAGCTGGATGCGAGGGCCAGTTTCCCAGAGTTCATGCAAGCCTTGTGGCCTGACCTCAAGTTATAAACCAAGTTATAAAGTGGTTCCCAGACTTAGATTTCATGGTCCACACAATTAAAAAAAAAATGTTGTTCAACAGAAAGTGTCAACTTTTATTTTGTCAAGTACCAATTTGGAAAAACAAAGAAACTGAGGAAAAAACTACTACCATCTCCGGTGACCATTATTTAATAAAAAAATTAATAAGTTCAACGTCCACAAAGACAAACAGTGGACCTAATCTCAGGACAAACAACCACCTTTTAAATTTAATATGTTTGGCCTTATGAAAACCTCACTACTTTTCCCTGAGGCCCATTGAAAGTCTGTTAGAAATGACCCCGATCCAAAGGTGGTGAACTGGGGACCCGCGGGTATCCTTGACCTCGACGCAAGCCCCTGGGGGGAATATCTGGACGTCTTATTTTTGGTAGCTTCTTCGTTGTCATGTGACACGTGCAGCAGGTGCACCTGTCGCGTGAGTGACTGAGTGATGAACGCGTGAATGAGTCCGTCATTGAACGCAGAGCAGCCGAGGGGCTGCAGCTGGTGGCGCTGGCAGGACAGCTGGTGGCCGCGGGTGCCAAGCACGCCCGGGCACCGCGGGGGCGGGCCTCCCGGAGGGGCTGCTGCAGGGAAAGGCCTCCGCCAGCCACGGGCTCTGGGCGGGGAGGCTGCTCGGCTCCGAGGGCCCGGCGCGGGACGCCGGCGTTCCCGGAACCAGACACCTGCAATGGAAGTGGGAAAGTTCACAGATCTCTGCACTAAAGTCGGGATTCCTAGTCATTCAGAAGATGGAAAGGTTAAGGGAACAGAAGAGTGGCATTAATTTTCAAATTGATTTTTTTTTCAATTTAGGATTTCCCCCCTTTTACAATCAAACCACCCACTTCCGCTTCGGTGATGGTCACATCCATCTTTCTTCAACACCATCGTGTGATGTCACCACACACTTTGAGTCTCGAAGGGAAGCACAGGTTTTCTTATTTCCCAGGTCTCTATCCTCCCTCTTTCCTTCAGATCCAGTGAGGATTCAGCCAGGAACGAATGTCTCACAATTAACTTAGGACTCTCAAATACAGACATTTTCTCCAGAAACATTCTCTCAGGTTTGAAAGAAGACATTTTTCATGGTACAGCTTTACCTGGAGGGCATCTGTCCCATTATCAGGTCATCTGATCTGAGGTAGGCTATAAATTAATAGTTTTATGAATGTACTTTTCCTGTGACCAATATTTTATTATTTGAACAAAAAGTGGTGATTTGCTAAATTATTAAATTAAAACACAAATATGCTTTGGTAGTCCTATCGGGACATTTATTATTTTATTTCACTTTATTCATGAGACAGAGGTTTCAGAAAATGGAAGTGGCCTGGACCTTTCCTGACCTGTGAGAAACACAACGTCCACCGTCCCAGCTCTGTCAATTTCTTCCCTATACTTTATCTGGGAAATCTTTGTAAGAGGGAGAAAGAGCAGACACAGGGAATAAAGGATATCTATGATTGGGATTGACCTGGGGGAAATAAACATTTAGTCCAGAGCATTATTTTGCCTCAGGTTGGATCAAAGAAACTGTAGTGTCATTCACAAGCTTATTCTCTCCTTAGCTAGCAAGCCTTGGGGGTCAGGTCAAAGGTGGAATAGCTAAGGGTATTTGATTTGGTATAAAAAAAGGATGGTCAGTTCCTACAGAATTCCTCCTTTTAATGCCTTTTCTGCATGTAGTATGATTGAGATGTTTTAGTATAAGACAGAGGACCAGAAAAATCGTTCCTTCCTTACATCACTCCAGTGGCTCCTTATAGGTAGGTTTTAAAAAGCACTCTTCTTCTGCTAGAATTTATTATGAACTACATATCCACCAGCTCAGCAAGATAATTTTATGTTTCTATTAAAGTATGAACTCAAGATGGACAAGTATGTGGTAAATATAGCTAATAACTAGCTCCAGAGGACAGCAGTGTAAACCGTTTCCCTCTGAGTCGGGGTTTCCCCACTTCAGTACTATTGACAGATAATTCTTTGTGGGGGTTGGGGACTGTCCTGGGCACTGCAGGAGGTTTAGCTGCGTCCCTCGCCTCTACCCGCTGGATGCAGGAGTGGCCCCTGCAATGTGACAAACCAAAATTCCTCCAGATGTTGCCAATTGTCTTTGCTTGCGAACCATTGACCTAAGGCAGTAGTAACACGCATTTCAAAAGATGGACAGTCAGAGCCGTCAGTGTGTCCGTGAGAGGCACACGCCTGTGACCTTGCCCCTGAGCTCATGTCAGTCACCCATCATTTCTTAAACCCAGTCTGGTACTTTCACTCAACCTTGAATTCTCTGTTTCTTCCATTTTTAGTAATCCTCCACCTAATTTCCCTACTATATTGCCTTGATAATTTCAGTCCTACTCACATTTCATGTCTCCTAGCTTAGAGAGGATAAAGTCTAAAGTTCTCAACTTCATATTGAAGGCCCTCCAAATTCTGGCTTCTGTCCACCTTTCCAGCCCCATACCTGCCTATCAAAACTGTATCCATACCTTTAAATTCTCAAAAGTCTCAGGCCAGTTTATTCTAATGACTTGTGTCTCTCCCACACTATATTCATCCTTTTCCTTTTTACTCTCCCCTGCCCACCCCTCTGTTGATCTCACCCATATCTGACACAGTGCACATTCTAGGTCTTTATTGCTATTCTGATTGGAACTCTGCTTTGGATAATTTGCTTCCCGAGGCAAAATAACACAGCAGATAGAGTTAATTATCCACAAGACATGATTGACAGCCCCAAAGCAGAATAACGGAAAACAGAATGAGGGCTTTGAGTCTGAGTGTACTTGGACTGATGTCCCGGCTCTGTCGTTTACTAACTTTGTGACTTTGGGAAAATTGTTAAAACTGCTAAGACATTCCTTCATATATAAAATGCAAAATGAGGATTATAATTAATATTTATAAAGTTGATATGTATATTAATACACACATACACATTAAATATACTATTATGAATATATGTATAATCTGGGGCATTTTCTAGTATGTTGTGAACACTCAATGAATTGTAATCATTATCGGGAGCACCAATATTTTTCGTGTTTACTTGGAATATACGAGTAAATACAACTAGGATCAACAACACCTTTTTCTGGGACCACTTGATGCAATAAACGTCTCAAATCATATAGAATCCACATTTACCCGGATCTGGACATTCTAAAGGGATGGGATTGGTAAGTAGTCGACACATCAATTCAGTTGCTATCATGTTTTTCCAGGTCCCCGCCAAGCAATTCATCCACGGCAACCTGTGGTGCCCGTTGAGGCGGTGGGTAGCACGATGCAGTGCACATCGGTGTATCTGCTCGGGTGCAGTCATAGCACATTGAAAGGACTGACTTAACAATGCATTTGACTGTATTTATTATCATGCACATGGAGTGAGCCTCTGTGTGTGTCTGTTTAAATATGTTTGCTCTCTTATAGCAAATAATTTGATACAAAGATAAATTATGGCTTGGGTTTAAACTGCATATTAAGGAAGAATTTTTGGAAGATAATGTTGAATTAAGCTAATTTGATTTGCATTTATGGTATTATAGTTTAGTTGTGTTTTAGACTCTGGGAAGAATTAGTTCTGCTAAAAATGGACAAAGAGGCAAAACACGAAGACTTCTGGTAGTAATTTAGACGGTGATTAGATGTGAGACCTTGGGTAAATCTGCATGATTTTTAGTTCTGGCATCTATCAACAATGAGGCTGATCCTCGAAGGAACTTTTTCAGTTCCAGGTTCATCCAATGCAGTCTTGCAGTAGGGTGAAAGGAAGATGCATGAATGATTTAATTGATAAATGAACAAGTGAGTGATTGCTTAAATGGATGAAAACCACATAAGAAGACTGCTTCCCTTGCATGTAGATAATAGTCAGGAGAACACTTAGGTTCAGGTGGACAGCCTGTTATGCTCCCACAGCAAGGTGGTTGGACATATCGAGAAGCTGCAAGGTTTAGGGATGTACAGAGCCATGGAATCAGTTATGTAGTCTGTTTAGCTGGCTCCAGGAGAGGAGTCCCTCATAAGGGAATAATCCCTGGGTCCTCTTGTGCTGATGAGTTTGGAGACACATTCTTGATTTGCAGTTATTTGCATGGAAGGTCCAGATTTATACCATTTCGCTCACCCGTTGTTGAAGACACAGAGATGTACTGCTCGGATCTCCTTCCAGGGGAGCCCTTGCTGTTCAGCTGCAATCAGCAGACAGACTCCCTTTGCAGCCCTTCCTCTCCCCAGGGCTTCTAGAATCTGATGACTGGGTGAGAGGAATATAAAGACCCAGCCATTTCAGCCCGACATGGACACTCTAGAGCACGTTTCTTGCCCCAGAGGTTAGATTCCTGGGGTGGGTTTGGAACGGAATTTGCCAAACCCTCATTATAGTTAGTACAGTTGAGTTTCCTTCCCTGCTGGGTCCTGGTTTTCCACCATCCCCCAGGTGATCATAATAAACACTGCACACCCCAGACTCAAAATCTGCTTGCAGACCATCCCTGATGGCTGTACCACAGGAGAACTGACAGTGGGGAAGAAAGGACCATTCCAGACTCCTCCCATCCAGACTTCTTCTTACACAGCTTCCACCCAAATTTAGGAGCCTCTGTCACAATTGTCTGTTTACTTAGAAAAATTGCAGTACCTTCCTGTGGCCAGGAGAGGTTAGTGGCGCATTTATGTCTCCAGAGGCCACGCCATTCCTGCCGTCTGTCGCGGGGGATGTAAATGACCTGCAGTGTGTTGACATCCCCACGTGCACACAGCCCACGCTCACACCTTCCTTTACTGGCCCGCCATTTACGGAAGCTCCCTGCATTCCCTTCATGAACTGTTATAGAATATTTTAATTTGACTGGAACAACTCTTCAATTATACTTTCTAATGGAAGTGAGATGCATTTCCTAACAAACACAAAGACAGAGAGATCAAAGCATTTATGTATCTTTGTCAAGTAGCTGAGAAGTGGGGTAATTGATTAGACAGACACTCTTGGGATGGAGAAGAGTATTTGCATAGAGACTCTGAAACAAAGGCGGAGCGGGCCCTCGGCTGGGCCCGAGGGGAAGACCCCAGGAGAGCAGGGAGAGGACCCTAAAAGAGCGTGAGTGAGAGCTTCAGACTGGTTCTCAGATGGGATCCTGAACGACTGAACAGCTTGTTTACTTAGCGGATTGAAAAAAATCAGTCGGATGTGGGAAAAATAAACTTTATTATCTTTCTGTGGAATTCAATTTTCACTTTTTTAAAAACTAAAGTATACATTTGAACTACTAGCTTTACGAATGCAAGTGATTCGGGGTTTATCATAGTAATGCCCTGTGTCAGAGATTAATAGGGGCAGCCAGTAGTGATAGTTTTTATTGGCATTGTTCTCCATGCTGATTAGAGCAGCTGGGAACAAATAGGGTACGACTGGACATGTACGGAGAGAGAACTGAACCGGGAGACGGGGCACCGTCCCTGCTTATACTTGCTCTTCCAGCCGTAAACCTCTGGCGCTAAACCTGCAAGTCTGTAATACCTCCCTTTACATAGTTTGTATCATGAGGTAGCAAGGCTCAGAGCCAATATTAGGGTGACTTATTTGATGCAAGATTACACTCTATGAACTCCCAGCATCCTATGTATTTGTATACACAAGAAATCAGTCAAAGCAAGCATCAGAAATAGTTCTGAATGAAATGTTAGGAAGGTTAACAGTCATCTTTTCCTGAAGAAATGCTTGGGTATAAACTATACCAACCTCAGTGATCATGACCGGACATATGAGTTTCTATTCTGTATCTACTTACTAACCTTAAGCCACTGTACACGGAGGGGGTCCTTTCATTCCCTCCCGTGACCCCTTCCCTGAAAGTTACCACCTAAAATCTGCTCTGTTGCATGGAGTTTAGCACTAGGATTTTTTCCTCATTTCAGAGTTGGCTTTGTTAAAAAAAAAACAAAAAATTTAAGAACTTCACTTGGGGAAAGTACCTATAAAGTTGGAAAGGGATACTTAGGTCAGAAAAAAAGAAAGTGCATTTTGCTGAGTGGAGAGAGCAGGATGTGAGGTTCCTCGGGAAACGGGTCGCGTCGGTTTGGCTCATTGCTGTGTCTAGTACCTAGAGCAGTGTCCAGGGAAGCCCATGGTAAACGTTTATTGAATGAATCATTGCATCCAAATGTAATAATTTTTGCTTAATTAGTATGGATGAACTACATTATCACGTCTGTCCCGTAAAGCTCACCACATACAATGGGACTATATTGTTTGCTGCAACAGTTATTCTCCATGGATACCGTTTGCCAGGAAACGCCAAGAACAAAGGCCCTGACATCAGATAAACAATTTAGAGGCTTTGTCTCCGGGTGGTGGACTGAAATATCCCAGGGTCAGATACTCCTGCCGGCAAGCTCCTTCGTGTGCAATAGTCATCTTGGTCTAATCTTTCTAGCTGGAAATATAAATTTAAGCAGTAACTAAAACATTACATTCCTGTAAACAATAGCAACAAGCAGAAAGATGCATTTAATTTGTAGTAGAGTGAAAAATACAAAAACACTCAATGAAATGGTTTGGTTTTCCTTATTTGAAAGACATTTTAATTATGGGGTTAATGGCTGGCATAGAAGTATAAGAAAAACTCACAGTGAAACAAGAAGTTATACAAAACTGGAGACACCAGGCACAGCTTACTTCTAAGCGGCCTCGCTGGCAACTGGTTCAGAGGGTTTTTCCACCAAGAGACGTCTGTCTATAGCAAGGTGACGGCTCCTGCAAATAGCCTAGATTATAGGGCTTTGAAAATCTGTTTCATGTGATTTTTATATGAAGGCTTTAATTAAATATATTCAGGGAACTTAGAGAGATCTTGAGCCAGAAACCAAAGTCAGAAAATATTTCTATTTTTTTCCAATGACTTTGAAAGAATTAGTTATGGGAGACAGTGCAGGGTAATGAGACATATTTATTTATTTTTTAAGAAAATGTTTTTCTCTATATAAGAACTACCACTAAACCAAAATGAAAGGCTTATTCATGATAGCTTAAAATACTGATTATATCTCAAAGTGACACAGAGCAGATCTTTTTATCCATACTGAAGTAGGCTGTAATTTATTTATTTTTTTATAATGGCTTCAGTCAATATTCACATGTCTTCACAGTAGACTTCATCAGAACAGAGGACTTCAAACTGTTCCCAAGAACCGTTAAAGTGATTATTACCTGCTTAAACCATAGGGAAATAGCGATGTAGACAAATTGTGTGATTTGTTATATAGCCCATTGCCCAGAAAAGGCAGAAATGGTAATTTTCCAAGTAAGTAGGTTAACCACAGAGTGGTGTTATTTCCACAGAGAAACCCAAACTCTGTAATAAAGTAAATAGCTCATAGTGTAAAAAAATTGTTCACTTATTCATTTAACAAACATTTTTGGAGTATCTACCATGTGCTAAAAGATAACTACCAAAGTATGTTCCATAGAAAACATTTTTTTAATGGGATTTCATGACAGAATAATTGAAATCCAGCATATTATGCCTCCTAGAATATTAGGAGTAAGGTGATGTAGATTAGCATACTGAAGATTTTAAGAAGTCCTCTGGTAAATAAGTCATTTAACTTTCTTTAGTTGAATGTTTTTCAGACATTCTTTGATCTTTTGTTTTTCATATGTAACCTAATGATATCTTCCAGAACATTTTGAGAAACACTGTGCTAAGTTGGGGGGATTCAAGGATCACCAATATAATATCCTTGCCCCCTGTCTGCACTGACTGGTGAGAAGGTCAGAAAAAGGCCATAAATATAGTAAGGAACGAATGCCATGTTAAATGATGTGCAGAGAAAACATGATCAGTGACGCCTCGGTTGCAGGGAATGTTTCAAGATGGTAAACTCTGATCTGGGCCTGGATGAGTGAAATGTTGTTAGGAAAGCCAGCATGGGGAGAGCATTTCGGGGAGAGGCCGGATGGCGGGAAGCATCTCACGGGGGCGTGACTTGAGATTCTGTGACAAGGTGAGTAGCTGAGGGGGTCTCCAGAGAGGAGCACGAGGAGTCAGACTGCAGGCAGCTGGGGGGCAGTTCTGAGTGCCTTGAACACCATGCTAAGGACCTGGGACTTTCCACCGTAGGTGATGCAGGGCCTGGGAGGTCCTTTGACTGGGTGAACAAACTTTCCTGGACGTTGATAAGACTAAAGGGGTTCACCTATCTGCTCTGTAGTCTCCTCCTTCCGCCTTGCCAGACAATTTTCCCACCAGTATTGTAGCTTCCCTGAGGAGCTCCTTGTAAAGGAAGCACCTGCAGGCAGCATAGGAGCTTGTTTATGGCCTTGGCTCTGTCACATGACTTTACGAAGGGTAAATGGATTCTCTGATCCATTGTATTATTTACATTTAGCCATAGGTTGGCTCTTGATCAAGTTCTTTTTAAAAATATTTTAAAAATAGATGGGATGAATGGTATTAACTTAGAATCTATAAACTTTCTAGAAGTCAGTAATGTGCAAGTTCCCCTAAATTGTTAAATGTTCTTATGTAACACTGTTCATGGGTTCAGAGCAGTAAAGAAGCATTTATATTTTCAGGGAATTTAAACATCTCAACCGGTAGTTTCCCCTTTAATTAAACATTCCATGAGGTGGGGACCTGGTCTACAAAAAAGTCTGCAGATGTTCAAATTTTGCATTACATTAGTTCCTAAATCTATTTTACTTTAAATGTCTTCCCCTTTCCCTGAATATAAAGTACATGTCTTTTGCTGCCTGAAACTTGGCATCTCTGAAACTCATTCATTCCAGGAACATGGACCTGTGTTTGACTATTTCCTAGAAACAGGCTCTGTGCGGAGCGATCTATCACTCTACTTTGGAAGATTCCCCTTCCCTGAATGAGAGGCAGAAAGCCATCTTGAGTCATAGAGAAGGTCATCAGCATTTGTGTCTATAGCTCCTGGGAGTTTTATGGAGTATATGCTCGTTAATATATATGGAGCTAATTTACATAACATCATTATAATAATTAAAAATCAAAGCTTCCGTTTGAGGTTAAATCAGAGGGTTTTCTTTCCTGGCTTAGTTGAAAATACTAAGCCACAAATGCTTCCTATACACACCCATCTACTCCTCTGCCAGTAACTCCTAATTACTAATGCACATTGTTAGCCCCCCCCCACACACACCCCTTTAAATTAAGTGCTTCTTGAAAGGCAATTTCAGAGAGATCCAAAAAGATCTGATCATGCTGAAAAGTTAAGTCCACCATATTTTCTGCCTGTTCTTTACATTTGGCAGACAGTTAGCGACCACTGCTGACATAAGGCAAACCTCAAAAATAAATCCTTTTTATAAAAAGGATTATTAAAAAGTAATCCTTTTTTACTCAATCTAATTTTTATAATAAAATGAAACAGGTGTATCTGGAGAATTACAAATGTGACCTTTTATACAGTATGAGGTTGTACCTAATTCTACAGTGGCATTTTGAGATTTGTGACTATTGATTTACTATTTTTTAATATTTTTAATAACTTCCACATCCCTGTTTTAGTAACTTTACTGTTCAGTAAGCACTGGCCAAATGAATCAGATAGGAATAACATTCCCTGAGTAACAGAAGGGATTTGGGATAAAATAAGCATGTTAATTCTGTTTTCTGTCCTTTGATAAATGGTCAGGCAGAGTTTTACCCCAATTTCTATGCTATGTTTGCTAACGTTCTTGCTGAAGGCAGAATTCCAGTATTAAAGAGCAGCCCTCCTAAGAACTCAAGGTGATGAGGAGCTCCGGATTCAGCAGTTTTTGCAAATCCAGGAAAAGTCACACACACACACACACACACACACACACACACACACACACACACACACGCACACACACAGACACACACACACGCACACACACACAGACAGACACACACACAAGACATACACACACACACGCACACACACGCACACACGCACGCACGCACGCACACACACACAGACATACACACACGCACACACACAGACATACACACACAGACATACACACACACAGACACACACACACACACGCACACACTCACACACACACACAGACACACACACACACACACACGCATACACACTCACATACACTGTCCACGAAAAGTCTTAACACTCTACTGCTGGCTTTAGTACTTGAGATATAAGAAATGGAAACAAGAAAGAAATAGTTTATCACTGAGATTCACAGAGGTATAAAAGGAAACCAAATTGGTACTCCTACCTTTAAAAAAATGTAAAAGTAAATTATCCATTAAGTCTGATTATTTCCAAGAATTTTGTGAAGGGTAGGTTGATCGACTAGAAGAGTTAACAAGTAAAAGAAAAAAATAATATTGAAATTTATGTTATCTAATAGGATTGTTAAAATTAAATACAAAATGGAGACCAGACTTGAGAATTCCCTGAGCAGACAAAACCATTTAAGGCACAAAAGCAAAGCTAAAGTTGCTTTATTTCATGAACATAAGCAAAAATCTAAGTTGGATTATTTCTTGTAAATGCCTCTGATAATCATAAAAGAAACTAAGTTATTTTCATAAAATGCTATGAGATAATCACTTTTAACCAATTCCCTGCCATCTGGAAACCCCTCTTGTAATAACCAATTATTGTAAAGGTTAAACAACTTCCTCGTTTTCATGTTATATGTTGTCCTATAGGTTCTTGCCTTTGAGCTTCATACCAGTTTTGGGTTGAAAGCTAACAGTTCAACATCTGTTCTCATATGCACAGTAAACTCTCACCAAATACTACTTTACTGATCTGTTTTTATATTTCACTGTTTCTGGATTTTTGACAGTATTAATTTAGTTTCTAGGCTCCTAAAAAAACTCACTCTTAATAATTTCCTCTGTATTTGCTACTTTTTAAATCTGTGATGACTATGATAAAGTAAATAGCATTTTGGAATGTGTAACATGGGCCAGACATGAAATTTTGCTCTATTATTGTTAGGAAAACTCTAAGGCTACCCCCAAGAGTATAGACAAGTGGTAAAATATAAAATAAAACAATTTTTGAGTTTCACTTTTTGAATGTTGGAGTGCACATTTTTTTAGCAAAATATTTTTAACCTATTTTTGTTTTTTAAGACTATACATTTTCTTAGTGCTCATGTTTTAGCAATACTTGTGCTTATTGGTCCCTATCTACACTTTTGAAGATAATGACGAGAACAAGTTTTTCTGGAGTGAAGTCTCCTTGCCACTCATGCCCCCCCCATGATTATTATGGTCTGCAGTGGCACAGCCAGGGAAAAGGGGAGGAGTTTCTCAGACGCCTCGGGCTTTGGTCATTGTTCTTTTGCTTACAAGGTGCCGATCTGGACAATTCATCCAAGTTCTCGGAAACTCAGTCTTCTGATGTATCAAGTGAAGGTTATAATCCATTTTCATAGTGTTTTGTGGGTATTAACTAATATAATGCATATTTGTGCTTAGGTCATAGTGCTAAATAAATGTTAGCTGAAGTCATTAGAGATGATCTTTTTTTACTTTAAAAAAAACACAAATTTATTGTCTTATACTTTTGTATGGTAAATATAACACAGATCTCAATGGGCAAACATCAGAAGGCTATCTGAGACACACTCATTTCTGGACAGTCTAAGATTGAATGTTTTCTTCCTTTTTTTTTTTTCAAGTGAGGAATATACAATAAAATGCACAAATCTCAGTATATAACTCAGTGAATTTTGACATATGTATACACTCATGTAACCACCACCAGCTCAAGATAGCAAACATTCTTGTTTTTCTTCCCTTTCTTCTATTTCACCCATCCCTCTCACCCCATCACTTATGGTGACCACCAGCCTGTTCTGTGTGTCTCCAAGTCTATTTCTGTTCATTCATTTGTTTTGTTTTTTAGATTGCACATATAAGTGAAATCACATAGCATTTGTCTTTGACTTATTTCACTTAGTATAATACTTTCTAGGTCAATCCATAGTGTCACAAATCTCAAGATTTCATTCTTTTTTTATGGATGAATAATATCCCATTGTATAATATATACCACATCTTTTTTTATCCATTCGTCTATCAATGGACATTTACTCTGATGCCTATTTGACTATTGTGAATAATGCTATAGTAAACAAAGGAGAACTTTTATCTTTTCAGATTGGTGATTTTGTTTTCTTAGAGTAAATTCCCAGAAGTGGAATTGCTGGGTGGTATGGTATTTCTATTTTTAGTTTTCTGAGGAACCTCCATACTGCTTTCCTCAATGGCTGACCCAGTTTACCATCCTACCAGCAGCCTAGGAGGGATTTCTTTTCTCCACATACTTGTCAACAGTTGTTATTTCTTGTCTTGTTGATATTTGGCCAAGCTGATTGGGGTTAGGTGATGCCTCACTGTGGTTTTGATTTGCATTTTCCTGTTGATTAGTGATGTTGGGCATCTTTTCATGTGTTTTTTTGGCCATCTGTGTGTTTTTGGAAAATGTCTGTTCAGGTTCCTTGCTCCTTTAGAGATGACCTTGTTGAGAGGAATGTCTCCTGGGTGCCAGGCTCCAGTTGGGGTTGTTATAAAGCTCATCTCTTTCTCCTTAATTTATAATTCTTGATCCATTTTTAGTTTATGTCTTTACATATTATTTTACTTCACAAAGGAACACATTTTTGTAAAGCATTTAAGGAGCATTAAATTGGGAGAAAAACCTGGAAACCCTCCATTATTTCCCCCAGACTCTGCCACTCGGTTCCACTGCAGTCCAGAGACTTGACAAATTAGTGTGTATTTTTGCAAAATATTTCCCTATTATTTTACATATATGTTACACATAAAAATTTACATTTATACACACATATACACACCTTATAATTGGTGTTTAACCATATATAAAATCATATTTTATGGATTTTCTGTGACTTGCTTTTTCTTAAATATCTTAAAGACTATATTGGGCCATAAAAACCTGCATATTTAAATATATTAATTTTTTTGCCTTTTTAAAATTCAGTTTATTTAAACTGAAAATGCAAATTATTGATCCATTTCTCCCACCTCCCATTCCCTACCACTGTCAACCACCAAGCTATTCTCTGAATCTATGAAATTGGTTTTTAAAATGTATTTGTTTGTAGAGTCCATGTATGTGAGACCATATGGTATTTGTCTTTCCCTGTCTGACTAGTTTTACTTAGCATAATGCCCTTAAGGTACATCCATATTGTCACAGATGGCAAGATTTCATTCTTTTTCTATGACTAAATAATATTACATTGTGTGACTAAATAATATTACACACACCCACATCTGCTTTATCTACTCATCCAGTGATGGACAATTTGTTTCTCTGTCTTGACTATTGTAAATAAGATTACAATGAATACTAGAGTGTGGATATCTCTCTGGTGTAATGCTTCATTTCCTTTGGAAATATATCCATAGGTAGAATTGCTTGATGGTAGTTCTATTTTTAATTTTTTTGAAGAACTTCCATATTGTTTTCCATGGTGGCTGCACTAATTTACATTCCCACTAGTGTAGAAGGGTTCTCTTTTTCCATATTCTCACCAAACACTAGCTATTTCTAGTCTTTTTAATAACAGTCATTCAAACAGGTGTGAGGTGATGTCTTGTGGGTTTGATTTGCATTTCCCTGATAATTAATGATGTAGAGCATCTTTTCATGAACCTGCTGGCCATCTCTATGTCCTCTTTGTAAAAATGTCTATTCAGATCCTCTGCCCATTTTTTAATTGGTCATTTGTTTCTTTGTTATTGAGTTGTATGTTTTCTTTATATATTTTGGCTATTAGCCTTTTATCAGATATATGATTTGCAAATATTTACTCCCATTTGATAGATTACCTTTTCCTTTTGTTGATGGGTTCCTTTGCTGTGCAAAGATTTTTAATTTTATGTAATTCCAGTTGTTTATTTTTGCTTTTGATGTTTTTGCTCTTGGTGTCAGGTTGGAAAAAAATCATCACCAAGACCTATGTCAAGGAACTTAACTGCCTATGTTTTCTTCTAGAAGTTTTATGGTTTCAGGTCTTACATTCAAGTCTTTAATCTATTTTGAGTTAAATTTTTTGTATGGTTTAAGATAGTGGTTCAGTTTCATTCTTTTGCATGTGGCTGTCCAATTTTCCCATCACAATTTATTGAAAAGATTTTCCTTTCCCATTGTGTATGCTTGGATTTTTTGTCATAAATTAATTGACTTTATGCATGGGTTTATCTCTGGGATCTCTACTCTGTTCCATTGATCTATGTGTTTTTATGTCTACACTGTATTGTTTTAATTACTATAGCTTCGTAATATAGTTTGAAATCAGGGAGCATGATGCCTCCAGCTTTGTTCTTTTTTCTTAAGATTACTTTGGCTACTTGGGGTCTTTTGTGATTCCATAGAAATTTTAGAGTTATTTATTCTGGTTCTGTTTTGCTGAACTTGGTTTGCTAATATTTTGTTGAGAATTTTTGCATCTGTCTTCATCAGGGATATTAGCATGTAGTTCTTATCTTGTGGGATCCCTTTTTTGTATTTGGTTAATGCTGGCCTCTTAAATGAATTTGGAAGAATTCCCTCCTTGTCTATTTTTTAGAAGAGTTTGAGAAGTATTGTTATAACTTCTTGAAGTGTTTGGTAGAACTCACCAGTGAAGTGGTCTGGTCCTATATTTTTGTTCCTCTGGAGGTTTTTGATTATTGATTCAATCTCCTTATAGTAATCCAGCTGTTCAGATATTCTATTTCATCATGATTCAGCATTGGTAGGTTGCATGTTTTAGGAATTTTTCCATTTATTCTAGTTTGCCCAGTTTGTTGATGTATAATTGCTCATAGCAATCTCTTATGATCCTTTGTATTTCTGGGATATCTATTGTAACATCTCCTCTTTAGTTGCTGATTTTATTTATTTGCATCCTCTCTTTATTTCTTGGTGAATCTAGTTGAAGGTTTGTTAATTTTGTGTATCTTTTCAAAGAACCAGCTTTTAGTTTCATTGTTCTTTTTTATTGTCTTTTTATTCTCTCTTCACTTATTTCTGTTCTGATCTTTGTTATTTTCTTCCTTAAACTAACTTTGGACTTTATTTGTTCTTCTAGTTTCTTGAGATGTAAAGTTTAGTTGCTTATTTGAGGTTTTTCTTATTTCTTGAGTTAGAAATTCAATGTATGAACTCTGCTCTTAGAACTGCTTTTGCTGTGTCCCATAAATTTTGGTATGTTACATATCCATTTTACTTGTCTCAAAGTATTTTTTGATTTCTCTTTTGATTTCCTTGACAACAAGCTCACAAATATAAGTGTATTAATTTTTAACAATGAACTTTTTATTAATGTTTTGTAACATGTGGTCCATTTGTCACAGTTAATGAACCAATATTGATATTATTACTAAGCTCAGGTCTATATTTTGTTCAGGTTCCTTAGTTTTCATGTAAGGTCCTTTTTTCTGCTCCAGGATTTCATGTAGATACAGTAGAACATTTATTCATATTGTCTCCTTAGTTTCCTCTAGATCATGACACTTCTCAGGCTTTCATTGTTCGTTGATAACCTTGACAGTTTGAATAGGACTTGTGTATTTTGTAGAATTCCCTTTAATTTATTGTTGTAGTTGTTTTCTGATGCTTTTCCATGGTTAGAGATTATGGTTTTTTTTGCGGGAAGAATACTATAGATGTGAATGGCCATTCTCATTACATCATATCAAGGACACATGCTGTTAACATGGCCTGTCACTAATGATATTAGTCTTGGTGACCTGCTTTGTCAAGTTTCTGTACTGTAAAGTTAGTTTTCCCCCATTTTTCATACTGTACTCATTGGAAAGAAGTCACAATGCACAACCCACACAGGTTACTGTGCTACACTTCCTTGAGAAGATATATATTTAATGACTGTTAGTATTCCATAGTATGAATGAATCATAATTTATTCAACTCTTCCCACAATAACTGTTTCATTATTTCCAATTTTTCAGTGTTAAAAGTAATGCTGAAATGAACAATCTGGTGCAGATATCTTTGAGGATATGAGTATTTCTAAAGGTTGACTTTATAGCTTCATAAGGTTAGACTTGCTGGGGAAAAGATATGTACATTTTCTGTCATGATAGAATGGTGTCAGATAAGAGGTCCTCAAATAGATTTTTACAATTTGTATTCCTTTAAGAGTTCATGAATGTGTTTTTAATCATTGCCCTTCTGAAAAAGTTCATGAATGTGTTTTTAAGCTTTGCTTTTCCTCCTCACAAGATAAAACAAAAAATTCACTTTTTTATCCTAATAATTTTTAATGTTTTTATTTATATAAAATACATAAATTATACTTATTTTAATATCTATTTTTGATAAATCAAATATATCTTTGTATCTGATGTGAGGGAGAAACCTAACTTTCCTATTTCACCAAGGTAGCTACTGTCGCAACACTATTTAATACATATTATATCTTTCTAACTGATTCAAATGTTACCTTCAGCATAAAATAGTTTCACATTTATGCACATTTTATACAAATGATGTAGATCTATATATCAATACATGTGCCTTTACTATAATGTTTTAATTATTAGACTTGGTGGTATATTATGATAGATACCTGGTAAAAACAAGTTCTTCTTTATTATTTAAAGTTTTCTTTACTTTTGTTACTTCTACCAGCTGAACTTAGGAATTAGGTTGTAAAGTTTTAAAAGTAGTTGGAATTTTCATTGGGATTTCAATAGGTTCACATGTTAATTTGGGGAAAATTAAGCATTTAATATTAAAGAGTCATCTAATCCAGGAGCATAAATCATTCTTCATTCACTCTGATCTTCATTTATCTACTTTGATAAAGATTAATAATTTTCTATGCATATTTTTGCCAGTTTTATTTCAATATATATACAGTTTTATTGGCTCATCTCACTGACTTCCTGAAATCTATTATTAACTGCATTTTTAAAAGTTTTTCTCTCAGAATTTAAAGATAATTATATTTTCTAAAAGTAATGTAAGTTTTGTCATTCTTTCAAACAGTGTTTCTTTTCTCTCTTTTTCTTACTGAATCTAGTGTAAAGTTGAACAGTAGTGAGGATAGCATCGGCCTTATTTTACCATTAGGCTGTTTTCTGAGGCTTCTTCCGGGTACCCTTTATCCATCTAAGGAAGTTTCTTTCTAATCTTTGTTTGTTATTAATTTGGAATCAGGATGGGCTGCTACATGTATCAAATCTTTTTTGGTGTGTTTCCCAGTTTTTTTTTTTCTTCAAATATTTTAATCTAGTGATTATCTTCTGTTGAGTCATCTTTTTATTTTTGCAATTAAACCTTACTTGAATGCGCCCTATTAGCCTCATGATATACTGCTAGATTCTGTTTTATAATGTTTTATTTAAGAATTTAGTGCCTATATAAATAATAAGTGGCTGTGTTAACCATGATTGGTTGGCTAGAACCCTAGAAAACTTCCTCTTTTGTTTGTATGCATTGATATAATTTACAAAGGTGTTACCTATATTTTAATGTTTTGTAAGACATTTCCTGAGAGGCAACTATAACTGGAGCTTATTTAGAAGCAAGTCTTTAGCTACCAACTCAATAAATTTTACATATACCAGTCTCTTCATTATCCTCCTAACAAAGTTTTGGGGATATGTGGTTTTTAAAAATTTATTCATTTCTTCCCAATTTTCAAACTTACATAAGTTTTATATATAGTATCATCGTTAAACAATATACCCTCCATAGTGATATTTATGCACCCTTTCTCACTTTCAATAGTGGTGTGTGTGTATCATTATTTTCTCAATTAAACTGTGACATTTGGGTTTGATTTACATCAGAGTACAGGTTTCTCTGTATTTGCTCCCTCTGGCTGATGTAACAAATGAACACTAACTTGATGAATAAAACAACAGAAAATTATTCTCTTACTGTTTTGAAGGACAGAAGCCTGAAATCAGAAGTACCAGCAGGGCCGAGCCTCCTCCCCAGGCCCCTCTGAAGGACGCGCTCCCTGCCCGCTATAGCTTCTGGCGGCCCCGAGGGCCTGCCTGTGTGACCCCATGTCCTCTCCTCTTCTGCCTCTTAACTTCCTCTCCCTCCTTCTTTTAAGGGTAAATGTGAGTGCATTTAGGGCCTACCCAGATAATCCAGGATAAACCCCTCCCCTCTCAAAATCCTTAATTTAATTATACCTTTTCCATGGAGATGATATCCAGACGTTCCAGGCATTAGGATATGGAAATACCATTTCAGAGGCCGCCACTCCGCCCACCACACCTCCCTACATTCCGCTTCCCATTTTCAGGCAACTGCAAATTTTTCCACAATTTAAGGGAGTTCAAATTTTTATTCTGTTCTTAAAGCACACAAGTTTCTCATCTCTTGGCTATGTGCTGATTCTAGAAGGTGAATGCTGGAAATAAAAATCGCATTTTCACTATTATATGTAGGCATGTATTTCCTTATGACAAGACAAATATTATTCACTGCAAAGTCAAGTAGGTACGCTAGGGGTACATCACCTTCTCTTATGCCACCACCCTTCTGCCAACTGAAAGATTTTTCTCTAGTGTTTAGTGCCAAGGAATTCTCTTTTTTCTTTCAGTTAACAGTGTATTTTAGTTTCTTACATAGGCTTTTAAGTATTCTTTTCCTCTAGAGTTTTTCTTTGCTTTCTTTTAGTTGTTAAAAAACATTCTACTTTCTTCTCCATGCCTCTGACATTATCCAGAATCTTGATTATTTTTTTCTAAAATGCATTCAATTCTTCTCTCTTAAAGTCTTATAGCTCACAAACTTCTTGACCAATTGCTTTCTCCTATTCTTATAATCCAAAAATTTTTCTTTTCCATATCTTCATTTTCCTAAATACATCCTTCAGTAATTTCCTAAGAAGTAATGCATAGGAGATATATTTAGAGTCCTTGATTGCTTTGAAATGTCTTCATAGAGTAATTAATTGATACTTTGCCCAGGCAGAGAAGGCATAGAATTCTGCACTCATGATCATTTACCCTGAGTAACTTGAAGACTATTTTCCTGTTCTTGTTGCTGGTGGTCTTCTTTGGATTCTAATTGTGCTTCTCATAATGCTGATGAGAAGTCTGATGCCAGTTTGATTCTTGTCCCTTTAGAGAAGACCTTCTTCTGGGAGGTTTTAGGATCTTCTTCTTACTATTCATTTTATAAAATTTTATGATTCAATTCTACTTAGCACCTGGGGAGCTATTTTCATCTAAAAAATTTCTGTTGATTTGATGTTTTCAGTTGACTTCAGCTTGTTATTATTGTTGTTATTAATCAGGACATGAGTTCACCAAAAGAATATTAGATATTATAGACTTTATTTCTGCCGTTGGTCAAAAGGCTACAGCTGATGTTTATCCTTCTTTTTTGCACTGTTTCATAATTCATTTGCCTTAAAAAATTCTCTCATGTTTTCCATGATCTTTATCTGGAAAATGACCCAAGCCCTTATTTTTTAAAGGACCTGAGTCCTTAATAATTCCACTTATGTGGGTCTGCCATAATCTTCCATTAACTTTTACCATTGTCCAGAATCGCTTTTGCAGAGAGACCATTTTTGATTGTTTTAGAGTCAGTCTAAGGAGAAAACTGCTGAAATAATAATTCTCAAGTATTGCTTTCATCTTCTCCCAGGCTATCAGTTATCCAATCACAAACTTCAATCCTTCTGTCTTTCCATCAGATTATAAGCAAAGAATTACCCAAACACACATGTTCTTTATATTTCCTGCTTTCCTCAAACCATCCACATCCTGATGATAATTGAGTTTCTCCTCCTGCAAGTCGAAACAAGTTCTTTTCTCTATTTGAGATTCGTTCTTTTCTCTGTCTTTCAATTCTGTTTTTCATTTCCTTTAAGCTCTGGAGGGGTGTCTCTACATTTTTGACTTCATGGAAGTCACTTAATTCCCACCATTTGTTACCTTCCTTCGTGTTATTTCTGCTGTTCATTATCAACTCTTGGGCTTTTGAGCTTATTGGTAACAGTCACCCTATTCCACTCCTACAGAAGGTCCTTATAGCACTCGGTTCTGACTGCATGGAGGAAAAGCTAGGTAAATATTATTCACACATTTAAGGACACTCACCCAACAAACACAGAATGCCTTTCATAGGCCAGACATAGCTTACAGAGCTGGGGATGCTGAACTGAATAGGGCACAGACAGCCCCCATCTTCATCAGGCTTATATTCAGATGCTCCACAATAGGACATTCTAATCTATCTAAATTGGGTTGAAGTTTAATGTGATTAGACTACGATATGTTGTGTACCACCAGCGTGTGCATGTACCTCCCACTTACTTGAGAGAGCTGTATGAAGACATTTCAAAGCAGTCAAGAACTCAGTACATTTACCTCCTACACATTATTTCTTAGGAAGTTTCTTAAGGACGTAGTCAGGAAAATGAAGATGAAATGTGGGAAAGAAAAATATTTGGAGTATAAAAATAGGAAAAAGATTTTGGATGAGAAGTTAGTGAGCTATAAACAATTTAATAAAGAATTGAATGGATTTTAGAAAAAAAGGAGGCAGTATGCACATTGTGTGCCCAGTGTGAATGGGTTCCGTGCACATTAGTGTGTTAGGGTCTCTGTGGAAAAGAAATGAAGAAAATGTAAAGACAAAGGCCCAGGCCCTAAGGGGTTGGCAAGTTAATGATACACACGTGCTCTGTGGAGATACAGCAAAGTGCAGGATGACTGTGTAGGTCCGAAGTTAATGCTTTGTAGGGAAAACAGTGGGGTTTTCATAGGAGAAACAGCATCTGAGTTAGCCTTGAGGTAGAAAGAGTCTGAGTGGAAGGGGTGGAGGCCCTGAGTCGGGAGAGCGAGTGAAGCCATGGGACTGAACTGGGCTCCCGGGACCCTCTCTTCCATCACGGGGCAACCATGGAGTCCTTGTCCTTATTACCTGGAACAGCGTGTTGACCTCAAGGAGCGGTCAGTTCTAACGATTGCCGAGGCCGAGAAGTTAATTGCCCTAGTCCCAGTTTTGGCCCACCAGGTCTATATGCAACTCTTGTGGAGTTCTGGTCATAAGGAGTCCTTGCGGGTTTATTTTTAATTCACTGTTTGCAAAAAGAATTTCTTTTATTCAGGATGTTGTATTTATGTCACATTTAAGTCCTCTTTCCATACTCCTGCTACATTCTTTCCCAAATAATTCTACCTGTCTTTCTGGAGCTGTTTCCGAAACCACAAGCCCCTCTTGCTCTAACTTTTGTTTTAAAATAAGTCACAAAGCCATTAGAGTCATAACCTAGGAAGGAATTTTTCTTTCTTTATGGAAGTCTGCCTGAGCCCCTTACAAGCCTAATGAGCAAATAAAGTCCTGGATCTGAGTTGTTTTAAGAGAGCTTAAAGGCATTTTTTTGGCTAATGTTCAAGGTTCTCTTTAAATATTTCACCATAAAGTCTCCTGACTGCTTCTCTTTGTAGAACTAAAATGGTGTTTGGGGAAGATATGTATTTTCATTTAAAATAAAAAATGGACACACAGTACAAACTTTCATCCCAAGAAGCTTGAATTACAAGCTCTCAACCCAAGCTTTCTTTGAAGTTTTAATTCCTTTTCTTTTAAAGAACGTAGCAGGAAGCTGCATAAACAGCAGTAATGCAGAAGCAAAGCTGAGTGAGGCATCAGTGGTTTCACTTGAGAAAACAATAAGCATTATCTGAGTAAATCCTATTCTTTATACCGAGACTAGGCCTGTATAATTTTTAAACCTTTTTAAATGTAAACAAAAAACAAACAGCAATAAAGATGGTACGATTTAAGTTATTGAGGGGCTAACTGCTCAGTGTCAGAAATCACTGAGTCCTATTTTACTCATTCAGTTGATTCTTAACATTTCTTCTCAGCATCCTCACATAAGAAGAGCATGAAATGGAACAAACAAATTTAAGCTTATTTTTTTACTTGTGCACAAGTGTGATAAGGGGCTTGGTGGGAAGGAGATTGAAAATAATTCAGCGACTTAATGTTACCTGCAGATGTGAAATAATTCATGCTCTTCCCGTTATCTTAGAGAACAGGAAAGCTGCATCAATTGATCTGAGAAGCGAAAACAGCAGCCTATTTGTTACATGGATTTTCTGCAACCTCAAGAAAGGCATAATCCAGAATTTATGGAGAATATGTCTATGCATTTCAATTAAATCTAATTACAAACAAAATGAGTCACTTAAGCATACTTAAAGAAAAGATCTTTTGAGAAACAAAATAACTATAGCTCAGCATTTACCTGGCGTCTTCTCTCACCTTCCTCTTGAGAGAGTTACTCTCTCTTCTGCCAATTTCTAGTTCTTCAGTTTAATTTAAGGTGACTTAAGCTTCCGGGGGGGGGGGGGACACTGGGTAAGATAATAACTGGCATCTGCAGATCACTTGAAATTTCATGAATTTTAGATACACCGTCTCTTCTGATTCTGTTGGCCATTCTAGTTTGTATAAAATATTTCTATTTTACAAAGGGAAAAAACTGAACCAAGAGAGAAGATAATAGATTTGCTTATGGTGCCCAATAAAGAAGTGACCATATGTATTCAATAAATAAAACCCATCCCTTCTCTTCTGCTTTCAATAATAATAATAACTTACTGATTACATATTACATTCCAAGCACTAGACTCAGCACATGACAGTAATTCTTTCACTTGATCCTTGTAGGACTCTGCAGGAGGATTATTGGTTTCCCATTTAGCAGATAAGGACACTGAGAACTGAGAAGCTAGATAATGGGTTCAAGCTGTTAAACTGGTGGTGGGATACAGAAGCTGTCCTCATACCCTCTTGGCTTTGCCTTCTCTGCATCTTATTCTGCATAATGGGATATCCCTTAAACACCCAAGTAAGTCTGTATTGTTCTTTAGAAATTTACTCTCTTCCAGAAAATTTTTGGGACGATTTTCAGCCTAGTATACCCCTAATATGGTAAACATCTCTTGGTTTTCATTTTAAAGTGCGTATTCTGGAGTAGGGAAGGGGTGTCGACAAGTCACTTACAGGAGAGGTTTATAAACAGATCTGTTTCATTGTAAACTACTTTTTCTCATGTCTTACCTTACCCAGCCTTGGTTGTTCTGAGCTTGTATCCTTTCTTCTCTTCAGGTAGAGATGTGCAAATGATGAGTTAACGTGGCAAACATGGATTCATATTCCTCATGTTGTTCTTATTAGTGTCTGAAAACTATTCTTCTGAAAAACCCTCACACAGAGAGGGTAGGTTCGGAGGGAGGCCTGCTGCCAGTGAGGACCTGGACGTGGCCAGGCAGTTCCTCCTGCTAAGGACCCTTCGGTCCTCCATCTCCCCACTAAAAATGTATCTCAGCACTGAAGCGTTGCTGTGATTTTACTTATAGCTGGACTCCTACCAAAAAATATTTCCAGGTCAATTTTAATCCTATTATAAGGTTCAGGTGAAACAGCTGCTGTGGTGATAAATTAGAATCATTTGAAATTTTTGGAATGTTGTAACATTTTAACATAATCTACCAATGGCCAGTCACCCAGACTTCCTCCCAGCCTAAACCAGCATACCCTACTGATCAGAATTTTATTATGTGTGTGAAACTGCTGAATTTTATTTAAAATTTTGAGCATTTAAAAAGAACATTCCCTTTCCATCAGTTTAGCTACTGTCATCCTAGTACCAAAGGACCCACTCTAAGGTCTTAGGTAGAAATTGGTTTCTTTTTTCATATACTTTGCTACACCACGACTGATCTATATGTATGTATATCTGTCTGTACACAGATATGTATATATATATGTAATATATACACACATACTTATAACTGTAAACTGTAACTATTATGTGTGTATATATAGGTATATATATGTGTATATACTAAAGAAGAGGAGAGGTACTTTATTTTAGAAGCCCAGGATTAGGAAAAAAAAGATGCATAATGAGTGAGAATAGAAAAAATTAAATTATGACATTTATGGCTATAGTTATTTCATATAACCTTCTTTGGCTTCATATATATGATATTTTCCATGGATTTCCTGTCACAGAAGCAGAGAATAAAGTAGGTACCAATAATTTATTTAAATCACCAAACCAAAAGCAAAGCTTAAAATTATAAATATTCACATCATTTTCAGCCAATTTATAATACTGAGTAATTCCATCAGGGATTCCATGTTTTTTACTTGTTCATGTGACCATAAATTTATATTATGTCTGCCAGATGCATATTTTGCTTATAATAGTGGTGAAATTTAACCTTTCAATTATTATTCAAAATGGGGATAAGTAATTAAATCAACTCTGTTTATATTTTAATGCAGTTAAGGAGAGACAGTTGGTCACTGAGTAATCTGATCCAGTTAGGGAAAATATATGTTTCATTTTAATCAACGTATTTGGTCTCATCTTCATTCCAAAGGCATTTCTTGAGAATATACCCATGCCAGGAACTATACTAGGTACTGGGGTAGTTGTGAACACACAGGATCGTTCTCAGGGTAATACAAAACAGACTGAGTCCGTCTAAAAATACTAATGGGCATGTCAGTTAAGCCACATTGCAAGTTCATAATCTCATCCCCCTAAATTCAAGTGAGACTGTATTTTGTTTTGGTTTTGGTTTTTCAAGATGATATTTTGCTTTCAATTTATATACTCAATTTGCAACTAGAACCCACCGATAAAGTTTATAATGATCATGCAGAATTATCCTAAAGGTTTATCCCAGATGCACACTCAGAAACCTGAAGCAGATTAAACTTATGAAACTCTGAGTCTGTTCTGAAACTCTGACCTCATTTCCACCTAAATAGATTGGCATTCTACAAAAATCTGTGATTCAGTGACATCTGTTTAATCTGCTGTGGCATCTGAACCTGAATACGTGCACTTCTGCAGGTCAGCAATGCCCTTTTCTTGTTTTCCTTGCAGGTTCAAGTTTCCATGTTTGGTGAGTTGTGCCAGATAGCTAAGAATGCTCTATATCGAAAACTGCTAAATGGCTGATATTTTAGGCTTCCAAGCAAATTTTATTCAAAAAAGTCCTTGATTGGAAATTAACTCAGTGAATTCTTTCAAAAAGCTTCCCTGATTTAAGTACCTGTAACATTAAAAAGAAAAAAATGCAATCCTTCAGACTTTTATCTTGACTTCTTCCATATAGTGCTTAAAACAATGGTGGATTGGAGACAAGACAAAAGAAATTTGCCCTCTGGTCCATTTACTCTAACCCATTGCATTGTAAATCTAACTTGCAAAGTTCACAGCATGAACGCACCTGATGAATGATGTTGTGGGAGATGGGGCTCAGGAACCTTTAGACTTAAGCTCTCAAAATTTATTTTTTTCTTTCAATAGTTATTGCACTGCATTTGATAGTTATGGACACTATTACATTTCTTACTAACTTTCAAAACTTCTTTAATTTGTAGGTAGAGAATATAAGGTACCACAGACTGAATATTATTGATTAGCAAATCATAAAAAAATCTTTGTCGTGCTTAAAGTACCAGGTAAATTCATACCCCTATGTTTAGTGGTTTAAACTATATTTTGGACATTTAGAACTTTAACATCAAGTGTATTATCTATTTAGCACCCCACAATTTTGTTTTTCTTTATTATGAGCTGAATTTAGTCCATCTGCTTGGGGGACTCTATTATGCTGTGTTCATTATGCTTTGATATGTCATGGGTTGCCCAGAGTAGGACTTTCACACGGCATTGCGTGTGGTTGGACAGTTGCTTTTTCCAGTCTGTTTGCACAGCAGATTCACAGTAGAATTACTTGTATGCAAAATACATATTCCAGGGTCCTTTCAATGGTAAATATACTGGTAAATTTTTAAGGTTTATTCCCTTGTTAGATGGGGAGAAAATAGTAAACAAAAGATTAATGTTATTTGACTTAATAGCCATGATCTTCAAGAGTGATAACATAAACAGAAATATTAATAACTTACTCTAGAAAGCTAATGGGATTTTCAGGATTAAATGTGCTGTAAGACATTATTTGTAATGGAGGGTGAATACCCTTACATTTTCATCCCTTGAGGACTTACGCCTTATCTGTCTGATACTGTGATAGAGAAGCACCCTGAACACAGCCCTTCCCACGGACGCACCAAATGTACAGCTACACTTGGAACAGTTCTCTATGTGAGTGACTCCTACACATTTGGTAAATGAGAAAATACGTCATCAAAACAGGTAGGAAAGGCTGAGTGAAACACACTCTCATATAGCCCAACCTCACCACAGTGACAGACAGTCAAGAAGGACTCCCAACACCTACCTTCTCCTTGAGAAGCATAAGGTTTGGACCCAACATCTAAGCAACAGCTTTTAAGAATTCCACCTGATGGATTGGCCCCTAAAACACCTAGTTCTGGAAGCTATGAGAAACAAAAAAAAGAAAAAGAAATAGTCCTAAGGGGCTCTTGAGAATGAGCCGTGTTCCCACCAAGGCTCAGTGCAGAGAAAACAGACAGAAAGGCCTATTTCCCAGTCTTTTTTTTTGAAAGAAGCTTATTTTCATACTTCAAAAGCTGCCACATGAGGGTCAGGCTTCTAATTCAGCACACATCTAGGGGCTCTCTACAGTCCTCCTGGGGGCCACCGTGTCCACCTCCTCCCTCTGGCCCACTCCGGCTTGCTGATGTTTCCCTGAAGGAGTTTGTACACATGGCTGGAACCCTGCCTTTTGTAGCTGCTACCCAGGGGACAAACCCCTTGATTGTCTGGCTCTTGGTGGCTGCCAGGACTTAAACTTACAGTTTCAACAGGACTGTAGCAAAGAAAAAGCAGTTCTTAACCAGCTCTCTGTAGAACTCAGCACAGAGGGAGCAGAAAGAAATGCCCAGCTCCAGGTCTATTCCTGAAAGAAACCTATTTACATACTTTAAAAGCTGCTACCTGTGGGTTTCCTACCAGTCACTCTGCACCTAGTTGCTGACTGAAAGTCTGCCTGTTGGGACACTGACACACCCTCAACCACATGGAACCACCAAGAAAAAGAAGGCAGCTTGGACAATCACAGAGGTTTGAGAGACTACCAAGAGCTCAGGCAGGGTTGAACAATAATGCTCATCCTCTACATGAGACCAGTCTGTCAAGAGTGGGAAAGGTGGCTGTTTTACCTAATGCACAGAAACCAACACAGAGAGTCAAGGAAAATGAAGAAACAGAGGAAAATGTTCCAAACCAAAGAACAAGGTAAAACACCAATAACAGACCTTAATGAAACAGAGATAAGTGATACACTTGATAAAAAGATCAAAATCATAGTCATAAAGATGCTCATTGAAGTCACAAGAACAATGCATGAACAGAGAAAGAATTTTTAAGAGACATAGAAAATATAAGAAAGTACCCAATAGGGATCACAGAGCAGAAAAATACAATGACTGAACTGAAAATGCGATACAGCACTTCAACAGAAGACTAGCTCAAGTAGAACATCAAACTCAAAGACAAGGTAGTGGAATTCATCAAATCAGAGCAGAAGAAAAAAAGAATGAAGATAGTTTAGGGGACTTATATAAAACAATCATGTGGACTACTATATGAGTGATAAAGGTTTCAGAAGGAGAAAAGAGAAAGGGACAGAAAGCTTCGGCAATGAAATAGTGGTTGAAAACTCTCCTAACCTGGAGAAAGAAATAGGTTCCACAATCCAGGGAGAACAGAATTCCAATTAAGATAAATCCAAAGGCACCCACATTGAGAAACATTCAAATTAAATTGTCCAAAGCTAAAGGAAAAGAGGGAATCTTAAGAATAGCAAGAGAAAACCAACTTGTTACTTCTAAGAGCACCCTCATGAGATTATAAACAGATTTTTCAACAGAAACTGCAAGACTTAAGGGAGCGGCATAATATATTTAAAGTGCTGAAAGAAAAAAACGTTCAAAGCAAAAATACTCTACCTGGCAACGTCCAGTCTATACCTATTGATAATTACTTCAAATATAATGGACTAAATTCTCATCTGCCCATTTTTTTACTCTAGTTTTACACATTTCAAGTGAAAGGGAACTCTGGCAAACTTAGATTAAGGTTCAGAACTAACATTGCAGGACAGATTTATAAACAAGGACTTCAGATGGCAGCGGCCAAGAGCCTCTGAGCATGTCACGAACCTCAGGGGATGGTTATGGCCCTGCCTCCTCCTGTCCCTCTCTTCATTCTCAAGCTTAGTCTTGTAAATATTTCTTGAGCTGTATGTTTTAAAATACATTGTTTTACCCAACCTTATACCGAGGAGAAATACATTCAGCAGTGCCCATAAGTGGCTCGTAAATACTTCTGCCCTCACGGTGGTTTTCACTGGGAATCGTTCTCACCTAGGAGATCATTTTAGAATAATGTTAACGATTTTGTTATTTCTTACAATCCCCCATTGCCGGGGAGCTGACTAAGCCTGAGCTGCAGGAGTCAGTATGTTGACGACACAGCATGCCCTTTGGCCTGTCCAGTTTTCGTTCTCCTCGTAAGCCCTCCTGTAATAACCTTCACCTGGCGTCTTAATGTCTGAAAAGCTGTGGTGCTAATCCTTGAAGGCATGAGGTAAATGGAATTTGGGCTTGACAAGTGGACATAGGGAAGAAGTGTTAGACCAGGGAGCTTTGTCCTGATTTGAACTGGTATATTCAGATGCCCACAGACACATTGTCATTTTCTTAGAGCATTTTCAGTGCCACCTTATTACAATGTTTTTATGCTTCCAAAGAGTCAGCAGGTATAACCAAGTCTCCATGCGATTTTTGCCATGGCGGCAGTTTCAATCATTCAAAAAATAAAAAAGTGCAGAGAATCCTGGTTCACGTCCTTCACCCTGATTCCTGCTTTGATGGATGAAAGGAGTTGCAGGTGTCCTGCTGGAAACCGAGGGCCTACAGAGCCTTACTGGCTGTGGGGACGGGGGGTTGAGGGCTCCTCGGCGGTCATGGGCGACTCCCCAGGGCAGCCGGGCAGCTGCCCTCCTGCCCAGATCTGGAGCGTGAGGCTGCCCCTCTCCCCGCCCCAGCTCAGCCCTGGAGGGGCCGTCGGCAGCCCCGCGAGTGGAAGCAGCACTGGGAAGGCCCAAGAAGGAGGCCGCATCTCCTGTCCCCCTGCAGGCAGGACAGCAGCCAGGGCCGAGGAAAGGGAGAAGCCTTTTCTTCAGGACACTGGAATGTTCACTGTCACATGGGATGAGGCACCGTAATCACTGCACTGGGAATAATGAGAAAAGCCGTGAAATGTGCTCTGGGATTTTTCCAAAAGGTAAAACCTCTTTAGCCCTATAGAACAAGCTCAGTAGGACAGGAGGAGATAAAACCAGGTGCTTTTATGACTGCACTTCGTTTGTCCTTCACAGCTGACGTTACAGGTGGCACATCTGTGGTCCCACAAAACTCTCAGCGGTGCCCCGATTAGAGCTCAGGCTGTCTGCCCTCCCAGCCTTTCCGATTCAAGGCGACCCACGGGGATGAGTTTGAATTCACATGGGACTAAGAGAAGTGAGAAAACTGGGTTTCTCTTTTAATTGAAAATTGAGTCACTAAACATCTTTAAGTATTTCTGTTAGGTCTTGTGATGGATCTAGATGCTATTGAAAAGATCGCTTCTTTCGCTAATTACACTGTCTAGTTCACAGTCCATACTACCCAGTTCAGCTAGTCATTTCCTTCCGTGCAGCAGCATTCGTGATGGGAGGGTAGTATTTCAGAAAACATGGAAGTTTGTATGAGAAGATGTGACTGTTCTCAGCCTGGGTTCGTGTGGGATTCAATTCGATTAGGACTGTGCGTGAGTCTCAGGCCTGCCACCAACTGGCTCCGTCACATAGCTTCTCAGAGCTCTGGTTTTCTCAGCTGGGGAAAAAAACAAAAAACAAACAAACAAACAAACAAACAAACAAAAATATATATATGGCTAATGCTGCTTGCTCTATTTTAAATGACTGGATTGTCATAAAATTATTAGATATATTTATAAATAAATGTCACTCTACATAATTTTATAAATATATATGTACATGCATGTGTGTGTCTTAATCTGCTTGGGCTGCCATGACAAAGTGCACAGAATGGGCAGCTTAAACAGCAGAGATTTATTTCTCAGTCCTGGAGCCCGAGTAGTTGAAGCTCCAGGCGCGGCTCTCCGGCCCCTGGTGGCAGCCTTCTCCCCGGCTCGCACACACTGGGCTCCTGACTCTGCCGTTGCTTGGCCCTTTCCTCTCTCTGTTCCCCTTCCTATAAGGCCACCAATCCCATCAGGAGGGCCCCACTTTCATGACCTAATATAACCCTGGTCATCTCCCGAAGGCCCCGTCTACAAATATCCTCACACTGGGATTAAGGCTTCAACATATAAAAATATCTGTATCCTTATATAACTTGAATGGACTGAATTAAGATGCCCGTAGAATGTGGAGATGGAAATTCAAGAGGACTTGGATATGCCTGGTGATAATAATATATTACATGATTCTTTAGTCTTCTGCTTTCTTTACTCAATTATCTCTCTATATCAGCAAACAGGGATTATAAAATGACCCTATCTGAAATAATTAAAGGAGACTTCATAGGAATAAATAAGAATGCAATATTTTTCCCCAAACTCCTACAGAAAAGCAGAGCTCATGATCATTAAGAATCCCCAGACACTCCTTTTCAACCAACTCAGATCATTGCTATTGTACCAGTAGACCTCATTGATTCTAGTAGCTATTAATCTTTTTTATTCTCTTAATATTCTAGAATATCTGGAGGTATAGTGTATAAGATAATGTGTAAATCAAACATGGAATCTTTATATGTGTATAAAAGTTCAAACACTCCCCGATGTCATCTGTCTTCAGAATGAAAGAGTTATAATAAGAAACATACACAGCACCGATTTGAAAATTGTTGTGTCTAAACTGTGCCGAAACGATATCACCACTGTGGTCCTGGTTAAGAAAAGTAAAACAGGTTGTAAGCCCCTTCAACCCCCCAAAATATCAAAACAAAACAGCACCAGCATTTGCAGTGTGAGCATCTTGCTTCCTTTCAACTCATTACTTTAAAGAGGGATTTTCTACATGTTTTAAAGAGTCTTAAATGTTTTAGTTGTTTCCCATATGTTTTGACACTGCTTCAGGCTGACTTCAAAGGATTCTCTTACTGGAAAATTTAGGCACTTAAACCTCAAAAGGAAAATTCCACAATAGCACTTCAGAAGAACTGAGGAGAAAGCATTTCCCATATTCTCAGGGAAAAGAAAATAATTTGTGTGTTTTTGCGGCATTTGAGAATCCATGGGACTTAGTACCATAGCCTCTCTCTCTGTCTCTACTAGATACTTAGGTTTTTCTTTTTCTCTGTTCACTGCATGCAGATCTCTCAGCCTCTGCTCACCACGGGGGCAGTAACTCTGGCATGCGGTGGACGTGGTGTTCAGCCACAAAGTGCATGACAAATGCTGCTCTCCATGGGCACCCTTAGGCTGTGCGTACATTCCCAATCACACAAGGCAGGGGACTGTCCTTGATTTTTAAAGGGAATGGTTCTTCTCAGTTCGTGTTTACTCCTACCATGCATGTATCTTTAGCCAAAAGTGCTCTTCGTGTTGGAGGGACATATTAAAAAACTCAAGAATGCAAACAGGCTTTAATTTAGGTAAACTGAACAAATATCCTGAAATAAAACTATATTGCATCACCATTGAAACAAAATGTAGGGATGCTCAGAGGACCCTCTGGTTTCCAGATTCCCATTTCAAGCACAGAACCCCAGGAGCCCCTCTGCAAGGACAGCATTATGCTGTGTGAGATATTTTTATATCGCAGAACTGCTGCTTTTCAAGCATTGCTAAACAAGGGGAAGCAAATAGTCTTTTCTCTGTTCCACACTTACTACTTCAAGTCAAAAGTAAAGTAAGAAAGACAAGAAAAGGAAAGCTGGGAAAAACTCTCACATGTAGGTGTCTGTGAATCTGAGAAGGCTTTATGTGCAGAAGAAACCAGCTGATGTACAAATCATGACCAAGAGATAAATGGAAAGAAAAGGTTGTATTTTGCAATTTAAACTAAACAAAGGTAATTTTCATTAATTATTTTCACTTGAAAACTGCTTTTTTTTATCATATGCAACATTTATTAAAATAATTTTCTTTCACTGTTAATTCTAAACCAGTGCTTAATATAAGGCCCTTTAGGTAATTTCTCCTTAATATAATTTAAAATATCATGAGCTGCACAAAACCTTTGAATGTTATATTTTTGTAATTTGCATGTTATTCACAATTCATTCTGCTCTGTGGTGTTACAATTTAAATAACGAAGATCTTTAAATATAATCTCTTCATTTTCTAAAACAATTCAAACAGTTGTTTAAAGTGATGGTGGATTTTAGAATATCCACAGACTTGTGCAACCTTCATGACAGTTCAGTTTCAGAATGCTTTCATCATCCCAAATAGAAATCACCCCGTCTCCCAAACCCCACCCTTTCCACCCTTTAGGAAACCTGTGATCTGCTGTGTGTTTCTATGGATTTGCCTGTTCTGGACATGGCGTAGGAATGGAATCATACAATATGCTGTGTTTTGTGATCGGCTTCTTTCACTTAGTGTGAAGTTTCCAAGGTTCTTCATGTCGTAGCATAACATCGTACTCCATCCCTACTCCTCTGTGGAAACTAATAAAGGGAAACCTCCCCGACAAGGCATTCCGAGGCCGCCCAGGACGCTCACGCCCGCCGCTCCTGGTCAATCTCAGACGCCGCCGGAAGACAGACGCCACGCTGTCTGAGTCTCTTTACTCCCCAGCGAACGAGGGAAGGTTTCTACCATCCTCCGCCTGGAGACAGCCTGGCCAGTGAGTGTCACGACTGGCCAATAAGAGGCCAGGACACTGGGACTCCAAGTTCACCCCAGTGGACCCCTCCTTAGGACAGCCTCCCCACTGGCCCTTTCCTTTGGAGAGAGTGGGTCTCTCTTTGTTCTCGGACTTGCCTGTGGTTTCGCTTGTCCCGGATGGCCATTCTCTGCTGTTCTTGAATAGACCCTTTTTTGCTGGCAAAATAACTTATTTTTAAGGTCAACATTTTTTATGGTCAAATAGCTTCAATTGCATGCCTGTTCCACACCATGGACGTATCCGTTCATCAGCGGAGGGGCGCTTGGGTGGTTTCCACTCTGGACGGCCATGAACAATGATGATATGAGTAGTTGTGTAAATGTTTTGTGTGGACACATTTTTCTTTTCTCACATCTGTTTCCTCTGAGAGGAGCTGCTGGGTCCTATGGCAACTCTAGAGTTAACACTGTGAGGAGTGTCTGAAAGTCCTTGAGAGCAGCTGCCCGGGCCGGGAGGGCTCCGATCTCCCCGTCTGCGGGTCAGCACCGCCATTCTCCTGCTTTTGGGTCATAGCCATTCTGTCATGTGTGACTCGGTGTCTCAGTGAGATGCAGTTTGCATTTCCTTAATGACTAATGACAACTGAACAACTTTTTAATATGTTTATTGTCCATTTGTATATTTTCTCTGGAGAAATATACATTCAGATCTGTAATAGAATGACTTACACACGCTTGGGCATAGGGATGACCAAAATATATTTCTCAGATATATTTTGTCTTCATCTACGGCTTCCTGAAGAATGATTCAGAACCACAAAGGTGAAATGGGTGTTTTATTCTCTTATTGAGACTTTTGGGCCCCACGCAGGGCGAGGGCTGCTTCCAGGAGGACCGAACCTGCCATTGGAGGGCGGGAACTTTCAGCCCAGCCCCCAGCCCAGGGGGGCGGGGAGGAGGGCTGGAGGCGAGGCCGCCAGTGGCCCATGATTTAGTCAATCGTGACGATGCAGGGAAGCCCTCGCAAAACCCATGAGAACGGGTTTTTGCCTCCTTTACATCCTGTCTCCCTGTCGCGGGGAGTTTCCGTGCGTGGGAAACCAGAACCCTGCCAGGTCGCACGGAGCCAGCCCCTGAGCTCCACGCGGACAGAAGCTGTCTTATAAGCTTTGCCGAGTATATGTTTTCAACTGGCTGCTGGTTTGTGTCCTTTATTAAACTGGTGAACTTGGGCGTTTTCCTGAGTTCTCTGAGCTGCTCCAGCAAATTAACTAAACGTTGGGGGCCCCACACTGTGCCTGGTGGGACAGAAGCACAGGGAACAGCCTGGGGCTTGTGGCTGCACCTGGGGGGGGTGGGGGTGGGAGGGAAGGTCGGTGTGTGTGTGTGGGGGGGCGGAGCTCCTCCCCTGCAGCACCGGTCCTGTCCCTGGGCAGGGAGGGTCAGAACTGAGTTGAATTCTTAGACACCTTGACTTGGTGTCATGAATGCGGGAACCCCTCCCACTCCCACAACACACACCTTAGAATTGAATCCAGGAGCCCTAACATAAAATCCTTTGCCCAGTTTTGAGTTATTATTATTGTTGAGATGTAAGCATTCTTTATCTGTCCTGGATACAAGTTTCTTATCAGGTACATGATTTTTGAATATTTTCTCCCATCCTATGGATCGCTTTCTCTCTTCCTCCATGGTATAGTTTGTGGACAAACATTTTCAATTTTGATGAAGCTCAATTTGTCTATTCTTTGGTCACTTCTATTTTTGGTGTCCTATCTAAGAGACCATTGCCTAACCCAAGGTCCTATTCATTTACTCCTGTTTCTCTTCTGACAGTTGTAATCTCTTGACTTTACTTTCAAATCAAAGATGGAAGGATTTCTCTGAAAGGAGAGGAAGAGAAATACTACAAGTAAAATCAAGAAATAGGACAAGGAAGGGAAGATGTTACAGGCCTTCTGAACACAGAACCTTTCCCTCTGCAGGACGGTGTTGAAGCTGTTTAGCTGCAGGGACTCTCCATGGAACAGACGATGGCTGCCTTGCTGTTCAGGCTCAGGGGAGCTTAGAGAAGAGGGGCTACACCGGGAGCGATTGTCCTCCCTGCTCCTCCAGCCAACCTTCTGAATCAGGGAAGGAGCCCGCTGGAGACTCCGCCCTGTGGCCCCTGGGGCTGGGCTGGGGCTGGAGGTCAGCTCCACCCAGGGGCGGAGTCCCAGGCCGGGCGGGGCTGGAGCTGGAGCAGGGCTGGGCTGAGTTTAGTTTTATGTTTGTTTCCTAGGGCTGCTGGTACAAAGTTCGTGACCTGGGTGGCTTAAAACAACAGAACCTTATTCTCTCACAGCTCTGGGGCTGGAAGTCCAAAGCCAAGTGTCATCAGGGTCCGTTCAGCCCGGAAGCTCTAAGGGAGCACTGGCCCCTCTCCCGACCTCACCGGCCCCTCTCCTGGCCTCTGGCAGTCGCTGGCACTTGGGGGCACTCCTCTTGTAGGTCCCCGCCTCTGTCCTCACATGACACCTGCCTTTTGTATCTGTGTCTGTCTGTGTCTGGATTCCCTGCTCCTTGCGTGGACATCATTCATATCAAGTTTATGGCCCATTCTAATCCAGCACGACCTGATCTTAATTTATTACATCTGCAAAGAGTCTTGTTTCCAAATTAGGCCAAATTTGCAGGTTCTGGCTGGATGTGAATTCTGGGGGAATGCTATTCAGTCTAGTACCTCTCTATGATTGTCTTTCGGAGCTCGGAATCAAGTCACGGAACCCCAAAATTTGATGTGTGGGAAGCCAGCTAACCAACAAGAGGTCATTGGTCATAGTAGCCAAACCTAAGCTGTATGGAAATCACATGGAAAATGATCATATTTCATGATAGTAAAGGAGCTGGAGTGTATCTTGCGTTAGAGAACTTCTTGGACACATTTTATGTTTCTGTTCCTAGGCTTTCACTCTGAATGCTTTAGAGGCATCTGACTTCGCACCCTCTCTGAACAGAGCTACTGTGAGTTTTTTAGATGCTGCAGAGTGACCTACTTTAGATTATGAAAACCTGAGGTGTGAGAAAAAAATTCAAATCAATTTTGGTAACTAACAGGAGGAAGTAGAGGTATAGAAGATCATAGAAAGCTGTTAGTTGCAGCATCATGCCAACAGTCTGTAGGAAGATGCATAGAACCACCTGTTTATAAGGTTTCTAGACACGTCGCAACAGTCATACATCCAGGCAGCCATAGGTATTCAGCATGGAAAAAGATTCTATCTCACTAACGTCATTTAGGAGTACTAGTGGTGCTCAGTACCAGGTAAGAATAACTAAAAAGAAGGTATACTCATGTCTAAAGGGGTGCATCAAGTTACCTTTAAAAGTCTCTTATGAGCATAAAATTTGAATACAATCTTGAATCATTATTATGATCTGTCATCTCCATCTACTTTCATGATTTGCTTTGTATGGTTCAATTCACTTCTGTCTCCTTTTGGAGCTCTTACTGGGCATGACAATGAAGCTACAACGAAGCAATAAATAACCTTAAAAATCTCAACAATATAAAACAAACATTTTTTTCTTGTACAAAAGTGCATGTTGGTGGGTGTCCTCATCCATTTGGGCTGCTATGACAAAAATATCAGAAACTGGGTGGCTTACAAACAACTGGAATTTATCTCTTTTGGTTCTGAAGGCTGGGAAGTCCAAGGTCACGGCACAGGCAGGTTTGGTGTCTGGTGAGAGCCACCTCCCTCACAGGTGGGCGACGGTCTCCTCTCTGTGACCTCGCAGGATGGAAGGGCTGAGGAGCTCTCTCAGGCACCTTTTGTAAGGGCACTAACTCCATTCATGAGGACTCCACCCTCGTGTCATAATTACCCCATGAAGGGCCACCTCTTAATTCCATCACTTTGGAGGGTATTGGGGCTTGGATTTCAGCATATGAATTTTGGGAGAATAAAACATTCAGAGCATGGAACTGGGTATTCTTCACCTGGTGCAGTAAGTGGCCTTGTGGATGGTCTCCGGGGATCCCTGCCTCCTTGTATCCATCCCCTCTAGATCCAGTTGGATTACCACCTACTCCTTGGTGTGGACTGGATTTACGGACTCACTTCATGGAATAAAACACTGCAGAAGTATGATGTATCACTTCCAAGATTAGGTTATAAGAAGGCCATTGCCTTCATTCTGGGGACTGTCTCTCAGTTTCTCTTGGGACACTTACCCCCGGGAAGCCAAGTGCCATGTCATAAATGAATCATGTGGAGAGGTGCACATAGAAGGGACCAAGCCCCATCCACAAACACGTGTGAGTGAGGAAGGAGATGGTCCCCCACCACAGCCAAGCCTCCAGGGTGGGCGATAGTCCCCGAGAAATGCCTAACCACCATCTCAGGTGAGAGTTTGAGCACAAGGCACCCATCTTAGCTGTGTCTGGGTTCCTGACTCATCAAAACTGTGAGATAATAGAGGTCTGTGTGGGGATGATTTGTTAGGCCGCAATAGATAACTAACATATCTGGCATCGTGGGGATCCAGGGACTCTTCATCTTGTGATGTCACCATAGCAAAATGAGACTTCAAAACTACCTGGCTGTGGAAAAGAGATCATGAACAACAAACCCCTTAAGTGACACACATAATTTCTACCCAGAGTCCATTGGCTAAAAGTAGTCATGTGAACCAAACCTACCCCCAAGGGAGGCTGGGGGAAATAGGAAAGTGTATGTAATGGTCTGTGGACATTGCTATCTCTGTCACTCATCTCCTTCCATTCAGACAGTCACTCAACAAACATTTAAAAACCTTACTATGTTAAAAAAAGAAAAGTAAAAATACCTTTTCTCAACCCTGTCACCTCATTAAGTTAAAATCCCCAGGTCTTTCCTTTATGGCAGTGGTGCGCCTTATAAAAGAAAAGCCCAGACATTCTGCCTCCACTTCCTCTATTTCTACCCACTGCTTAATCCCACTGTAATCTAACTTCTACCCCCAAATCTAGAAAATATTATTTTTGAGGATTTCCAATAATTTCTACATTTAAAAAATAGGAAATCCACTTCGAAGTCCTCACACTTGATCTCTGTGGTTCTCAGTGTAATATTTGTGCCAGTCTCATGAGTGTTTATATTCTTTTTTTCAGTTTCTGTGATATATTCCATCATCTTATTCAGTGACTACAGGTGCCATGATGGGCACCATTCCAGACGCAGCATTCCCTCCCCTTCTCATTAATAGGGTTTTACTTATTTGGCGTGAAATATGAACAGGGAAGGGTAAAATGACTTGATGTCTTTGACTCTCTGGAGTCATTTTACTTCCTCTGTAAGATCCTAGGGGACCTTGGAGAGACGGCAGGACTACCGCTGCACCACATGGCACCACGAACTATAAATAATAAATCAGTTTTCTCCATTTCTTCCCTACTTTCACATATTTTTCAGTGATGTTGATGATGGAATGGGCTGGCTTCATATCCCTAGGAAACATGTGAGGAATTTAAACATTGGCTAAGAATACTGATGAAAACAATCCCTATTATTATTAGGCATATAGATGTGTATTAAATTTATGTAGACACCCATGTTATTGTTTAACAAACACAGGACATTTCATTGGCATGTATCTTGTATTTAACGTGTCTGTTAAAAACTGGTCTGAAGAATGCCATTTACTTGTATAAATTTGAGGAAAGGGTCCTTGAAGGTGTATTCTAGGCTTTCTTCCCAAGAATGGCCCCGTTACTCTAGGCTCTCCTTCAGGCTCCCTCGTGCTTATTTCCCTTAACAGAGGCGATCCCAAATGCTGGGACTTCGGTCCAATCTTCCGGCCCTCCCTTCCCTCCGTGATCGCACCTGCTCCCCCGGCTTCCCAGGGCGCCGCTCTGCGTCTAACCGCCAAGTGTGGTTCGCAGGTGCTGACCTCGCTCCTCAGCGCAGAGCCTGATTTCCAGGGCCTGCTGCTGCCCTACTGACACGTCCTGCTCCACACTTCCAAACGGAGCTCAAATCTGCTTGTCTTCCTGCTTTTATGTTTCTGCTGACGGCCTGATAGTTCCCCCAGTCGCTCAGGTGAGAAACGCTCACTCATGTGACTCTCCTGTTTCCCAGGTCAAAGCCTCCCAGGTCCTGCTAGTTCTTCCCCAGCCTCGGCCCTCCCAGCCACGCTCCGTCTCTTTGCCAGTCCCTCAGCTCATCCGTCTCCTATCACATCGCCTCCGCTGGGGGTCACACTCGGTCAGTATTCGCTTACTCTGCATCTTCTTCCTTATCTGCCTCTCTCTGATCCACAGCGCTTATTTGTGGAGAGAATGAAAGTTCCATGGCCAGATTCTCACCTGACCCTGATCAGCTGGCCCGCTGCACACGTGTGACCAATATGTTGTTAATGACTTTATATAAAGAGCTCCGCCCAGGGCTCCGGGCTGCACGGCTGCAGGGGAGCAGAAGCCGGCGTGGTGGCGGCGCTGGGGGCAGAGACAGAGACAGAGACAGAGACGGCCGCCAGGGCGGAGAGGCCCAGAGGCAGAGACTGGCTTGCGGCTCGCAGACCTGCCCTGAGGCAGACAGGATTCCAGGGCTTGACCTGCCTAAAGTTGGGTATAAACCCTTTCACCCCAAGAATGTGCCACTGTCATTATTCAGTCTCCCTGAATCAGAGTGAACCTGCCTGGGGCTGAAACCTGTTGGCAAGACAGGATTGGATGAAGCTTTCATCTCTGAATGCCTCTTGTTCCTACATATTTTTGTGGAGAAAGTGTATGACCTGGTTGGAAGTAGCCTCAGGATGTCCTACACCGGTGAGACAGAGCCAGAGCCAGAGGGATCCTGCCCGTGTCTCCCAGTCCCAGTGATGGACATGACCGGGAGCCGAGGGGAGAGGGAGGACCCCGTCGCGGAGCTGCTGAGGGGACCCTTCCACTCGCCCGTGTCTCAGGAGCCATGTCATCTTCAACAGCCAAGAGGTCTTCCACCGGTGAGCCTTTCCCACTTGTTCTGAGATCGTTGGTTGACTAGGTGGAGGCTGTGGACCCCTCCCGAGGTGACTGATGCGCCCCTCCCACCCTGAGAGGGGAGGAGAGGAGGACGTCAGCTGACCCAGCCGTGTCAGGCCGACCACCTGCTAGGGGGCCGAGTAAGGCACCTCAGTGGAGACCGGTGAGGGCGAGAGGCAGGTGTAGACCCATAAACCTTCATCTTACACTGTTGATTCTGAAGGCCACCTGGGCTTAAGGTGTAACCCTGTAAGTTGAACCCAGTAGGACTACCTGGGGGAGGTGGGAAAAAAATACATTTTGTGTTTATCCCACACTTTTCTTTGGGTAGTTATTCTGGGGTTCTTTGCCCCTAAGTGGAAACTTAAGCTTATGACTTTTCTGATCACACCTCGGTAATAAATCTTATCATAAATTATTTAAAAGCACAGTATTAATGGTTCCCAGTGCCATTTAATCTTTAACATTGCAAAGTGAATTTAAAGTTAAATTTCCCTTTGGCCCCAGATGGAGATGTCTGTAGGCAGGAAGCAGGGAATAGGGTCACAGGAGCATCTGTCCCCCTCGTCCCTTCTTCCTTCTCTGGGTAACTGGTTCCTGACTCCCACTGGAGTCAACACAAGATCTGGGAGAAGGAGAGGTAAAGAGGCAAACGCATTCTTCCAGGACCAGACCGTTCACAGATGGTCTCACTCTCTGGCAGGTGTTTAAACAGACCTTTCCCCCTGGCGTTCCCATGCTTTCACTGAGGACGCCCAAAGGTACTTCGCAGAGCACAAGGGATTTCTTTTCTCAGTTCGCCCTGGTTGTTTTTCAGTGATCCGCCCAAGCAGACCCTTCTGTGGAATCTTGTTACTGCTCCGGGCAGTCTAACAGGTAGAGGGGAAAGTAAATCAGCCTCAGGCCAGCTGCTCTCTTTCCGGAACGGCCATGTTTTGTCCGCGGGGAACACTCACATTTGCCTGCTTGCTTTGCCCGGACACTCCCCAGTGTTCAGGCCAAAATGGCTTCGTCACCCTTCAGCCTGCTGTATTTTACTTTAATTTTCCCTGCCTGGCATCAGCTGGAGAATGTCCATGTCTCTCCATAAGAGCGGATAATCTCTGTAAGTTCTCCATTGTAGGTGCAGAGCTGACCAAGCTCAGAAGGTTGAGGCATGGAAGTTCATGGATTAGCTCAGTTACAGAGAGAGAGAAACTCGTGTGTGCATGCCATCCTGCATACATTATTTTTTAAACTCACTGTGCCATGTTTTAGGGACCTTTTTTTCCTTCACTTTTATATCCCAAAGACCTGTAAGAGAGTCTCTGGACAATAAGTGTTTAATAAAGATTTGTTGAATGAACGATTGGTTAAGGCAAAGGATACACACAGAACCGAATTTTCTAGGAATGGAGCCTTAGCAAAGCAATTTGAAAAAGCCAGTTGTGAGCCAGTGATCTTTGCTAGAGAGCCAGCTTCCTCTGTCTCTTTGGCTCTGTCTTTGCTCCCTGGACCCCCTCATGTTCCTGGCACAGGCCGAGGGGCCAGGTTTTGTGCGTCCTTGTCAGAGCTGCCTGGTCTGGGAGGCCTGAGGTGCACTGCCCCACGCAGGCTTCACGCCTTCCCTGTGACGGTCCTCCTCCTCCGGTTCTTCACCCCCACTTCTGTACTCTTTTCCTCGCTCACTGAAATGCCCAAGGTTCAAGGTTGCCTCTAGCCTCGGGGAGGGATTTCTCTACTGAGGTCGACTTAGTTCACTAAGGCATTACATTCAGTGTTTGCAATCACAGCCTCACAGAAATAAAGGTTATTCTTTGGCTGGCCATCGCCTCTGTGCACACACACCTAGTGACCTTGTGGGAATAAGGAGTCGGCTGGCAAAGGATGATTCTGTGTTCCTTGGCCACTTGATTAAAAAGTAGCCGCCTCTCACCTCTTTCGCTTCCCCCATAAGTCTGTTTCCTTCCTCTATATCTTTGCTCTTATTTTTCCTTCTTGGCGTATCCCCCCCTGACTGCTCTCAAATACATCTTTCCATCACTTCTCATGTCAGCCAAGTCCCTCTAGAACCTTCTCTTACCTGGATTGGAAGTGGATTTCTCCTTCCCCGCACCCCATAGGCCTCTCGTGGCAATGGGCGCATTCTGACCTGTTGCGGTACCTTTGGCATTACATGTCTTCTTCCTTCTCAGCTCCCTTGTGAGCTTATTTATCTTTGTATCCCTCATGGTGCATTCCTTAAAGCTTAGCATGAAATAAGTTTTCTACAATGTTTATGGAATGCATGAATGCAGATGGGAAAATATTAGAATTCATTTATTTCTATTAGAGACTCTTTAGAATAAGATGACATAATTTTTACCGATTTGAAAACTTATTTGAGAAGTTATGACATCCCAGATTCTCACCTCTATTTCTACTTATGGGCAATGCCTTTAGGGATAACACTGAATTGTGTACCCAGCTCCGAACAGATTTCATGTTCCTAATGTTTCTTCCTTGCATTAAGAAGGCAGAGGCCTTTTAAAGTTTCTGTATAGTCCTCAAGGCCCTTAGCACAATACTGGGTCCATTAGAGTTGTTATTGAATACACATAGGTTAGTTGATTAAACATTTTGTGTAAGATTCCCAGTAAGTTGATGTCACTGTATCAATATTATAATACATGCTATAAATATTGAACGTATACTCATAAAAGTATTGAACAAGTTGTTATATTAGTCTGTGTAGAGAGATTCAACACTGTAAATACGGTGAAATTTATTTATCCAAACTTACCTGCTCACTTTTAGTTTGATTTGAGAGCAAGATATCTGAGTAAAATGAAAGACTTATTCAAAATTAGGTCACATTTTAAAAGTATTAAGTGGTTATTTCAATTGTCCTCTGACTACTCAAAGCATGGATATTAAAAAGCATGATATATTCATTTCAAAATTTCTGAGTAACTGGCTTTTATTTAAATAGTGCAAAGATAAATACCCTAAAACAAGTACAGGGAAACATTTTAAATTCAGAATTTTGATGCCAGCTATAATAATGCATTAACTAAAGCCAATGGAATCTCTTTTTTTTACTATAAGCAATTGGTACATTTTTTAAGAAAAATGTATCTCATGGTCTAAGATATCCAATTGCATTCTTTTTTTTTTTTACAATTTATTTTATTTTAGTATCATTAACCTACAATTACATGAGCAATATTGTGATGATTAAACTACCCCCTTCATCAGGTCCCCCCCACCAACCCCACCACAGTCACTGTCCATCAGTGTAGTGAGATGAGAATCACTACTTGTCTTCTTTGAGCTGT